>PVIC010002418.1:0-77798 GCA_004025085.1 Thryonomys swinderianus
TCACTCTCTCAGTCTAGGTGAAGATACCAACATACAACCAACTACAAAGGTATTAACACATCACAAGAGGACAATCTACTGCCCACCCCCTGAGTCACCTGATACTCTCTCAATACATAGTGGCTAGCTGGGGGAGTCTTTGTCTTTGACCACTCTGAGGCACTGACCTCCTGTCCCCCCATGTCCTTTGAAATTACTCAGAACTCTACTGTCATTCTTTAGCCCTCACCATTTTCCCATTCTAGGCAGCTGAATGCTTGATCACCCACTGATACAAGTAGAATGGCCCCAAAGGGGCAGGATGTTATGTGACATCAAGGAACTTCCATCAGGAAGTGCTAATTCTCTTGCCTGGCACTTGTTTAAGGGAACAGTCACAGGGATGGTGTTTTAAACCTAGGGACCTCTAGGTTCTCATTAGATCTAAGACATTAAGCTCCCTGACCAATTTCGGGTTCATGAAAACTTCAGCAGATAGAGGCGATCTGAAATTAAAAGTTGGGCAAATGCTGAGTGGCCAAGAGTGAAATCAGCTTGTGGGAGAAGCTCTTATTGATGAGCTTCTGGGATGTAAGGAAAGCAGAGAGCTCTTGTCCTCATCCTCACACTGAGATTGGATGATCCCTTGAAATTCAACACTGACAAAGTCATCTGCTCAAACTGATAGTGTAAGTCAATTTAACTTTAAATTCTAGTGGGAAATGTTAGACATATTATTATATTCAAGATTTAAGTTACAGCTAATCCGTCTATAAACATTTAACTTAATTATATACTTGTCTCACCACCTCTCTTCAATGATTTCTTCTGTTTTACAAGTTTGATTAGCTGACTGACAGAAAGTATAGTGCAGTAGAAACAAATTTAAAATGATTTTGTGCAGTTATACTCTTGCTTATATAAAACCCAAACAAAAGAAATGTTAAACTGTACCAACATGTTTTATGCTTCCAAAGTCATTTGCCAAAGTGAATTTTCCTTTTATATAGCATTATTATTGGGGGGGATTAATCTAATTGAAACATCTTCCTCACCTTAATAAATTAAAAAGTGCAACTTCAACCCAAATCATCTTATCACTATAGTGAAAATGGCATCATTGTTTTGGAATAATTATTTCTTGTTTTGTAAAACTAAATATTTCCATCATGGACCACTATCTCCTAGCTAGCTTAGCCCTCAGAGGAAAATAGCTTTTCTTCACTACCATCGTTTTTCTCAAAATGAGCAGTAATTGTGCATTATATATGGGAGTCTATTACCTCCACCTATGACATTTATGATCCATATTGCCTAGCAAAATGTCTGATCATAGAAGGTGCTCAATAAATATTTAATAAATGCCAAATAGCCACAATCTCTGACTCATCTGGCAGATTTTAAAGGGCAAGGGGGTAAAGGAGAAAGAGCTTCACCCCAAAAGATACGGACTTTTAGTCTATTCATTTATTTCACTACATGTGATTGCCACTTGATCTCTGCCAACAGACAAGAGTGGCCAAGAGAAGAAGTGCAGCTGAATCCAGGAAATGTCTGACCCTGGAGGTGGAAGCAAATGCTGGAGTCCAGGCTGCCATCCATGCCCGAGGAGACGGGGCCTATCTGAGAGCTCAGTGCCCTCGACGTCAGAGGTCACCACTCTGGGAATCGCTTTGCCTCTTGGGGCTCAGATTAACTTACATAAGGAGATCATCAGTCACTATATGTAAACAATTTTTCTCATGTTACCTCTCCGGGAATCCAGGGAAATTTGATGGATAGATTTCTACACTTGATCTTAGCCAAAAGGCCGAGAAGCGATGATGAATACATTTCTTCAACCTAACTCCAAAATGAACATTCCTGAGCATGACATATAATAATAATGATTTCTATAATAGTGTTTCATAATTTCTTTCTAGGTTTTACCTTCCAAATCGTAATCACCATATCATATAAAGAGGTAGAAAGAATACACTTAAAATGCTTCATTTGAACTCAGAGAAGCTTATCCTCAAGTTTTCCAACCTATTGACCACTTGCTTGCTTTTAGAGTCTTCTGTCATGCCACCCAGAAATACAGATGCAACCTGGACATCATCTCATGGATGTTGTAGTGTAGAGGCCCAATGGGGGCTACACACATATTAAAATTATATGTATGAATATTCAGCATAATATGAAGGGTAAATATGGTAATTAAATAATCATTAGGGTTGTCTTAGTTCATTTGATAAACTCAAAAGTCATGGATGTTGTGCTCGCTTCAGCAGCACATATACTAAAAGTCATGGATGTTTGCAAAGATGTGGTAACAAGAGATTTATTTATTCGAGACACCTATCTTACTATTAAAAATCCTGCTTTAGACCCTCTGTGATGCTCTAAGGTTCTATAATCAGATGAAATTGTGAAAAATAAGTCAGGTGAAAGAACTCCTCATAGTGGAAGTTAAAATTTTGCAGTAAGAGTGGCAAGAGCTCCATAGGACAAGGAGTCCAGTATCAAGAAACTTCCTCAAAATGAAAGGACTTAAATTGCAAGAGAACAGAAGGTATTACTGTATGAATCACTGCTCTTCACAATGACTTTCTTTCCTTAACTTTCAGCTGTTCTCAAGGATATTGTGACTCTGAGGGGTCAATGTCAAATCACCATTTGATTATGGAATAAATGATGATGATGAACATCATAATAATGATAATCACTTTCACAGTTTATGTTAAACTCAGTAATGAGCTATTTCTCCAGGTTTTCCTGCTTGTCATGACACTGTGGTTTTCAAATTATTTTGTACATATCTAGTATAAGTGAAAATTCTGCAGAGATTCAGCTACATTAAGTGCCTCTCAAATATATATATATATATATATACATATACTTGAATATATATTAACTATAGGTATAAAATAAATATGACGTCTGTTTAAATCATGTCATTTAATCTTAGAGATATAATGCAATGTAGATATTTTAATCATTTCATATATGAAGAAACAATGGCTCAGAGGGTATTATGTAACTACCAAAAATAAACAGTCATTGGTAACTGCAGAATTCAAACCCAGGTATCTGGCTACAAGTTCTACTCTACCTCATGGGGGAAGAAGGGACAAATTTTGATGTTTGAGGAAAAGAACAAATTACTGTTAGTATCAAATCCCTTAATTGAGGGCCAACTTAGAGCATGAGTTCATTAATAAATTACATCCCTACACAGTAAGAGTAAATTCAAATCCTTACACCTAAGCTGAAAATAACTTATCACTACAAAACAGGGCAGCCTCAAAGGCTACTGTGTTCAAGGCTTGCCCCCCCCCCCAGATCATGGCATTAGTGAAGATGGAGGGAACTTGAGGAGGTATATACTGCTAGGAGGAAGCTGAGTCTTTGTGGACATGCCCTCGAAAGAGACTGTGATACTCCAGCATCTTCCTCTTTTCTCTTTGCTTTCTAGCTGTTATGAAGAAGCAGCTTGCCCTACATATGCTGCCCACCATGAGACATGCCTTGCCAAAGGGCCCTAACAATTCTACCAACTGATCCTCTATCGAAACTTCTGAAACTCAGCCAAAACAAACCTCTACATTTATAAATTATCTCAGGGATTTCCTACAGTAACAGGAAGTTGACTAATAGAGCAGACTATTAACTGTGTGATCAAAGCAAGTCACTTAATATCAGTAACACTTAGTTTTCTCATCTATAGAGATAGTAATACCCACTTTAATAATTCATGTAACATTTACAATGACAGATAGAATGGTGGAAAAGGCAGACAGCCTGATGTTGGGGCTAGCACCTAGCAACTGATCTCTAATATTCAATTGCAAAGAGTTATATTATTGTTGATGATATTTTTAAATGTATCTCATACAATCACTGAAGGGAATTGTGAAGATACTCCCAAATGCAAAAACAAAATTTTATATATATATATATATATATATATATATATATATATATATATATATATATATATGTATGTATAATTAGTTCTTATATCTAATATAAACAATATGAAAGAAAAAAGGAGACTAGTTCTCCTTAACTTACTATGAGTGGTTGTATGGCTAACAGGACAAGACACTGCAGTACATGTTATAAGAATAGACACAATTTCAGATAGAAAAATGGCACAGATTGAAAAAATAGAAACTGATTTTTGAGAAAGAGGCAGGGTACAGGATCTAGGAGAAGAGAGAAATTGACACATTTATGGATGCTTTGTGACACAGGCTGTATTTAGCCCCTCTACTGCCTTGCGCCCGTTGATTAAGTCTGGGAACATTTTCCCAAGTTGTGTGAGAGAAGCACAGCTGTCGTGTTCAGGAACTTGAGCAAGAAGCGTATGCTTCCTGCCAAGCTTTCACTGGGTACAGGCTCTGAGCCTCACAAAAACAGAACGGTTTTAAAAATGATTGGAAAAATTCATTCTCCCTGACAGATGGAAAGCATCAGAGATTAGGGAAGGGTGTCTGTGTGCACATGCACATATGTGCATGTGTGCACACCCACGCTCACACATGCATTTAGTAAGGATGCTGTCAATAAAACTCGTAAACTCTTGTGAGCATTGGGCTTCTCTTTCCCTGATCTTTTTCCAGAAATTAATTTTTTAATGAATCATTATCAGTCACTTCCTATGGACACTTTCACATGTAAATATAATAGTTTGGATAACCCCTTTCAAAAGCTGAAATACACACCCACACCCCAAAAATACACAAATATAAAATTTTGTCATTGTGGCATTAAAAAACATAAATGGCACACCTACTCAGCTAATGAAACAAGGAAAATGAAACTAATGTTTTGGTTTTAAAAGATAATAGAGGAACGCCTGTAATCCCAGCACTTGGGAGGCAGAGGCAGAAGGATTACTAAATTCAAGCCTTGCCTGGGCTCCATAGTGAGCTCAGGGCCAGACTGAACTACAAAGCAAGACTCTGTCTCAAAAAAAAAGATAATAGAGGATTTCTCTGAAAAAAAAAAACACATTTATTTTTTTTAAAAAATGATTTATCCCTTCAAATTTGTCTATCTTTTTAATATTTCAATCTGTTCTCCATGTGGGAGGACTGGGCCAGCAAGGTACCTACAGCAACATTCATTCCCGGAGCCGATGTACCACCTGGAAGCTGGCCGGTAGCTGATTATGTCATTAGCTATTAGTTTACTTGAAATTGTTGGAGCAGTTAGGTAGATTTCATATGATTAAGGTGGCCAGTGTGATTAAGAACTATTCTGAGGGATAGTCTTTATTTTTATGAATCCTTAAAGCTAACTCAGATGGCAAAATATTATTGTCACTGAAGTCAGAAATTATAAATATGCATGTGATTTCATCAGAGGATCATTCTTGGAACAATTTTCCCTTCCTGCCTGTTGGATACCAGATCACTGGTGACTGCACTGCAATGACAAGATGCAATACTTGTTATCAGTCTAATAATGCCACAAAAAGCTGGAATCCAAGCCTTTGATGCTTACAAGCTTTCCTGCTATGGCAATCATCTTGTTGCATGTAAACACCACAAGCATAAGTGGAATTAGAATTGGCTCTTGGGTTTTCAGAAAAACAAATAGGGAATAAAGTAAATTCATACAACTTAGAGGAGAAGAAATATTTCATATTCTATGAGTTGGATCCAAGCCCACAACCCTAGGGCAAATGTAAAGCTAAGTAGTCATAAGTGATTTGTGTCATCAGTGGTGGGAATATTCTTCTGTTTCTCTAAATGTTACTTCTGAAATCTCTGGAGTGCTTAAAAATAGAAGTAACCATAGGTAGATTGAATATTATTGAAGCTCAAGCCACTCTCACCCAAGATTTATCCCTTACTAAATTCAGATACTTTTGTTTCCCCTCTACATTGACCATCTTCCCTGTGGCTAAGACAGAAATACCTGACACCCACAATTTAAAGGAAGAAAGGTTGGTGTAGGCTCATGCTTCTCAGATGAAGTCAGTCCATAGCCATTTGGCTCTGAGGCAGAAACAGCATGATGCAAGGGAATGGTGCAGCAATGCCATTCAGCCTAAGGTGCCCAAGAAGCAGAGAGAAAAGGAGGAGCCAAGGGAAAGAACACATACTCCTAGGTCATGCCTCCACTGACCCCCCTGTGACCAGGCCGCATCCCCTAACAGCTGCTGAACTCATGAGTGGATGAGTCTGCTGATGAGATTAGCACTGCCATGATCCAGTCACATTCCAGTACATGAAACTCTTCAGAGACATTTTAGACCTAACCGTAGCAGGAGAGTAAAATATTTCTTCAAGAAAGTAATATCTTGGAACCTCTAAAATGTGTTCACACATTGAAAAACTTACTAGCCAAATAGAAGCACTGTACCAAATAACTGACAAATGAGAGGAGGAAAAGCTAAACTAGAATTTAATCTAAAGTCAGTCAGATATTGAGATCAGCAGAGAAGACTTTCTAGCATCTTTAAATAACCTATTTAGGTAAATACAAGAATGACAGAGTAAATAGAAAAACAAATGAATAATTTAGAGTATTTGAACTTATTAAAATTAATGCATATTTACAAATTAAATATAAAACAAATGTTGAAAGTAGAAAGTCATTTTTTTAAATTTCATTTTGTTTTGGTGTGAGAGAAAATGATTGTGGGTGAAGAATGAGAGGGAGGTAAGGTAATGGCAAAATATTTTCTTAGATGTATGAGGGTAATAGGAACAGTTGTGCTGTGAAAATGTATTAAACTGCACTCTTCTGAATGTATGGTATAAATTTATAATTATCAAATTGAAAAATAAAATTATATAAAATATGTCATCTGTTAAGTGGATGGAAAATGCACATAGACTATGTGGGACTCAGGATGTACAGTAGTATATTTATAAAATAGGTATTTACCTTATTATCTTCAGTTACTGTGTTACTGCATAGCAGTACTTATTTCTTGAAATCACCTAATGCTATCAGGCAGTTAGAAAAGTGAAAATAAAATTTTCCTAAGAAATCATAAGAGGTAGAATATAAGAGATAAGGGTAGAAATTAATAAAACATAAAATACACAGAAAACAAAAAAAAATAAAGGCCAGAAACTGTTTATATAAAAAACATTAATTAAAATGACAAACTTCTTGAAAGATTGTTCAGGTGAAAATAATGCAGACTTAACTTGAGTTAAGTGAAATTAATAGAACACACATGTATACATAGCATATTGTTTCTCTAGTGTGAGAAAACTGAAAATGTAATTGAGGTTCAAAGTGTATAATAGCTATTGTGAAATAGGGAGAAAATTTTCAAAGGGGAAGGGGAGTGGGGAGCTATTGAAAGAAAAATTTTTAGCTAAAATAGAAACAAAGTTTATGTCTATAGGAGTGAAAGGACTGGTGGGAGGGCAGGAGAACAGGAAAAAATAATTATCAATTTATATCATATACAAGCACAAATTCTCAATGTTAATATGAAAATAATGTATACTTAAAATGTAGCAATAATTCGAGGCTTGCCTGGGCTACATAGTGAAGCTCAGGGCCAGCCTGAACTACAAAGCGAGACCCTGTCTCAAAAAAAAAAATGTAGCAATAAACTCAATTTTAAAAGTGAAAAAAGGATGTAGACACAAGAGTATCAAAAATTAAAATAACATCCTATTCAGTTGCAGTTATTTAAGGGAATATATTAATATACTACTGAATAACTTTATGTCAATATATTTGAAATGTAATAAAAAACCTAGAAAGTCCTAGACCAAAATGTAACTCATAAAAAATGATTCAAGGAGAAATAAGATATCTAAATGATACCATGAGCATTACAGAAATTTTATCTGTACTGAAATTTTCAACTTAAAAATCTTCCAGGATAAAATGGCTTTCTCAATGAGCTATAACCAATATTAAAATAAGAATAACTCCAATTTTATATGAAATGTAAAATAACTCAAATAGTTTAAAATGAGAGAATGTTTCTAATAGGTAGCAAGAAGTACACTGAAACCAAAATCTAACAGGCAAAATTTATGTATTTATTTGTTTGTTTGTTTAGCAGCATCAGGAATTGAACTCGGGGCTTTGTGCTTATCAGGCAGGCAATGGCACCACTGAGGTATATCCCCAACCCAATAGGCAAATTTTGAAAAGAAAAGTGATAGGTCAGTCTTACTAATAAATGCAGGTGTGAAAAATTCCAGTGAAATAAAATTTAGACAAAACACTGCCCCCATATGCATGTGTTCAAACAGTTTCTATGCCCTCTGTCATATTCTAGAAATATGTTATAATTTGCTTATAGAATATAGATGTTCAGAGGTGGGTTCTGCAAATGATGAGATTATATAAGGACTATATGGGTCACTTGTCATTAGGAATTAGGGCCTGGTTAGAGATAAGTCACTGAGAGTGTGACTCAAAAGAGTTCATCTCCCTCCCTAACTCCTCCCTTCTCTTGCTGCTTCCTTGCAATCATGATGGGAGCATCTTTCATCCTTCATACCCTTCCAACAATGTCATTTCTTCCTTGGAGTCTACCAACTATGGACTAAAAACATGAATAAAAATAAACCTCATGTTTATGTTATGGGTATCAGGAAATAGTGTCTTAATGATGAGAAAGTGACTAAGGCAGTACCAGAAGTGAGGTCAATGCTATGACCATAATTGACCATGAGGCTTAGAAACCTTAGAAGTGATTTACAGGAGGAATATGGAAAGGTTTGGAAATGTCAATAAAAGAAGTTATAATATGATGTAAGATAAGATTTAAGGGAGATTCTGGCTGGAGCTCAAAGACAAAAATGTTTATAGAAATGTACAGTCAAGGCCAGGTTCAAGGTTTCAGTTGGGAGAAAGGACTCCACTGGCAGTTAGATTAGAGCCTACATCTATTACACTTTGGCATAAAAAGTGTCTACACTTTTCCTATATCCTGAGAATTTACAAGAGACTGAGCTTAAAGGTGATAGATTAATTAATTTGGTGAAGGAAACTTCAAGTTAGCTCAATATTCAAGTTGTGTCATATTTTAACTTCTGGCAGATTTTAACCAGATTTCTAGAGAAAAATAGGAGCATAGATCCCATATAAAAGTTTTGTAGTTTTGCCAGAAAGGAAACACTGATAAAGTCAGGGTACAGAGAGAGAATAATTGTTAAAAAATTAACCTTGCAAGGGCCGGAAATTTAGCTCAGTGGTTCGGGCACCTGCCTCGCAAGCACAAAGTCCTGAGTTTGATCCCCAATAACCACATATAATGCTGGGCATGGTGACTCACGCCCACCAGCAATCAATAGCACATACCACAGTGCCAGGCATGGTGTCTCACACCTGTCATCTCAGCACTCGGGAGACAGAGACAGGAGGACTGCTGAGTTCGAGGCTTGCCTGGGCTACATAGTGAGCTCAGAGCCAGCCTGAACTACAAAGCGAGACCCTGTCTCAAAAAAAAAAAAATTAACCTTGCAAAGAACCTAAGTACTTTGTATCGAGATAATGAGAAGGACAGCTTGAGGGTATCTCAGGAATCAGCAAGACTCTACAGTTCATAGGCTCAGTGAATACAGAAGTGAAAAACTCTGTCTTAAGAAGAGAGTCCCAGGAAGCTCAGATTATTCAGGGCCAGCTAAAAAAGAATTTCCTAGAGTTCAATCATTTAGACACCCAGAGACATACACAGCCTTGATGCAAGGGAGTTGAAAAGGCTATTATCAAAAAAAGAAGCAATTCACCAAAAAGGTGAAATAACAGATTAGAACTGACAGAACAAAAGAATCAGTGAATTTGAAGTAGATCAATAAAATTTAAATAATCTAAAAAAGACTATAGACAGGAAAGAATAAAGTAAATAAATAAATAAATAAATAATTGGGGAGATAGTCCATATTCATTGGTAGCAACACACCAAATGGTTAAAGTGTCAGTTTAACCCTGGTGAGAGAATAAGAAGACATATCAAAAATTGGCAGATAATATATGGAAGATCTATTTCAAAGGACTGTTAAGTAAAATACACAATGAATACTTAAAATTCAGCAGTAAGAAAACGAACCACTCAATTTAAGAATGGACAAAACACCTTGGCAGATGCATCACTCAAGAATGGCAAATAAGCATATGAAAAATACTTAACATATGTACCATTAAGAACTAGGTACTATTATAGACCGATTAAAATGGTCTAAATCCAAACCACTGGCAGCACAAAATGCTAGATAGAATCAAACAACAAGAATTCTCACTAATTCCTGATAGGAACGCAAATGATACAATCACTTTGGAAGATATTTTGGCAATTTCTTATAAAATTAAACTTTTATTGTATGACCTATAAATTTTGCTTCCTAGTATCTACCCAAATTGATTAAAAACTTATGTCCACACAAAAGCCTACACTTTTATATTTATAGCAGCTTTATTCATAATTGCCCAAATTCAAAAGCAACCAAGGTGTCCTTCTGTAACTTAATGAATAATCTTTAGTAATTCACTCTGTGGCCTATTATTCAATGCTAAAAAGAAACGAACTATCAGGCCATAAAACTACATAGACCTTAACTGCATTTTATCAAGTGACAAAAAGCCCATCTGAAGAGACTAAATATTGCATATGTCCAACTATATGACATTCTGGGGAAGACAAAAGCAGAAAGACAGTAAAAAAGATCAGCTGTTGCCAAATCTTAGAAGACTTGGATACAACATGAATAAGTAAAGCACAGAAAAATTTTAGGGCAATAAAACTATTTTGTACCATATTAAAATGAAAGACACATGTTTTTACATTTTTTACAGTAGCCATAAAAAATACACCAAAACCTTAGGCTAATTTACCCAAGCTATAGCATTTGGGTTCTACTAATCTGTTAGTGTAGATCAGTTGATTATAGCAAATTTACAGATCTGGTAAGTGTAATGATGATGAATGAGTTAGGACCTAAGTAGGGGTGTCAGAGGGTACTTGGATTTCTCTGTACTTTCTGAACAATTTTTTGGTGAACCTAGAACTTCTAAAATATAAAATTAGTATTTTTAAATGAAAACGTTTTATGGAAAATGAGACAAAACACATCAACAAGCACACAATAGAAATGTAAGTACTGGGCCGGAGATTTAGTTCAGTGGTTCTGGCGCCTGCCTCACAAACGCCAGGTCCTGAGTTCGATCCCGGTGACCACATACAATGCTGGGCATGATGACTCACGCCCACCAGCCATCAATGCCACATACCACAGTGCCGCATGTGGTGGCTCACACCTGTAATCCCAGCATTTAGGAGGCAGAGATAGGAGGATTGCTGAGTTCCAGTCTTGCCTGGGTTACATAGTGAGCTCAGGGCCAGCCTGAACTACAAAGCGAGACCCTGTCTCACAAAAAAAAAAAAAAAAAGAAAGAGAGTAAGAAATGTAAGTACTAAAGGAGAAAGGGAAAAAAATGAAGACATGATGAATAAAAATGACCGAGATTCAATGAACTTCCAGATGATTCACCCAATCCCACTGTTATGTATGTATGTATGTATGTATATATGTGTGTGTATGTGTGTGTGTATATATTGAAGAAAACAGAAATCAGTGTGTTGAATACATATTCAGGCTTATATGATTATCATAGCTGCTATTCACAATAGCTAAGAAGTGGAACTAAAATGTTCATTAATTGATAAATGGATAAAGAAAATACAGTATAGATACATAACAAAATACTATTCATCCATAAAAATGGTGAAATCTTGCCATTTACAGTGAAAATGAATGGAACTAGTCATTAAATTAAATGAAATAATGTGGGCACAAAAGAAAATTACTACATATTGTAATTCATATGTAGAATCTTAAAAAGTTGACTTATAAAAGTTGTTGGTAGAATAGTATTTTCAAGAGACTAGAGACAGTGGAGGCAGGGTGGGTGACATCTACTAGGTTGGTCAATAAGTTATAATGAGATAAGGAAAACAATTTATGATGTGTGATTGTACTGTAGAATGATTACAGATAAGAATAATAAACTGTATATTTTGAAAGGTAGAAGAAAAGTTTTATTGAGTGCTTTTATCATAAAGAAGTGATAAATGATTAATGAGACAGACATGAATTCCCTTATCTAAGCACTACTTAATATGTACATGTTTGGAAGCACTACATGATACTCCATTAATATATATTATTTTATGTCAATTAAAATATGTTAAAACTCCAAGATAAACTAAAACTAGAGGAACTCATTGATTCAAATCTAGATAAGGAGTTTTTCAAACTGAAAGCAAATGATGTCAGACAGTAATTTCAATAGATGTTCTATAACAAAAAGTTTCAGCAAATATAATTTTCTGAGTTACTACTGATGACAATATAATTGTTCATTTCTACATTTTTATTTTTTATTTAAAAACAATACATTGTTCTGTGGTTTTTGATTGTAAAACATGCAAATACAATATGTTCAATAACAGGACAAAGGAGGTGAATGGAAAAAAATTATATTCAAATAATTGATTCTGTGGAAAGAAATACAATAGGCAAAAGTACCCTTAATATAACAAATTTTATAAATATATACTTTTTATTTCTTTATTTTGTCTGAAGTCTATACAAAGTATTTGTAGGAAAGTACTGTATTTGTAACATATTTAGATTTAATGTATAGAAATATTATAGGAAAAAGATGGGGAGAAATAGAACTACACAGAACTAACTATAAATCTGAAATCTATCACGGTAATTTAAAATGCATTATGTATATGTGTATGAAAGCAATCACTAAGAAAATAATTCTAAAAGTAGTTTTAGTTCACTAAAGGAGTTAAAGTGTTGCATTACCCAATATCCAATATTATACTGGATGGAAATATGGAAGATAAGAGGAATAAGAAAGACATACAACTCATGTACAGTGAAAATTAAAATAGCTGATCTAAATCAGAACCCATCAACAGCAAAGTTACTTTGGAATGGAATGAACAATTCAATCAGAAAACTAACATTGCCATGTTGGATTTATAAAACAAAGACAAACTACATACAAAATCATGCTTTGGAATCAAAGACCCAGGGAAAGTTCAAGGATGGAAAAAGATATATCACATAGTGAGAGGGCAGAATGAATTACAGATTTGTGACTAATATCAAACAAAATAAACTGTAAACTAAAAAATATCACATGTAGAGTGGGATATTTTATCCTGAGTCAATTCATCAGTAATATCAGCACTTATAAATACATAAACTATTATCAACACAGAACCAAAGATGAATGAAGCTAAAGCTGTTGTAATTGAAAGAAGAAACAGACAATAATGATTGAAGACTCCATTACTTGGTGTCATTAATGGGTAAAGCAACTCAATCTACTATGAATGAGGAATCGGTGAAAGTGAAAAATACAATAAATAAATTAAACCTAATAGACATCTGCACATCACCGTGCTTAGTAGTAGCAGAATGTATCTCCTTTTAAAGTTCATATGTAACATTATTCAGTTTAGATCATATGTTAAGCCAAAATAAGCCTCTGTAAACTGAAAATACTTAAAATGATAAAAATTATATCCCCTGATTACAGTGGAATGAAATAAACTATTATGAATCAGTGATAGATATCTGAGAAAAGTGCAAATATAAAGAAATTAAATAAGAAGGTTTCACAAATAAATACTTTAAGATGAAGAAACAAAATCACAACAAATCAAAAATTTTATGGAATATAGCTAAGGTCTTGATCACCAGAAAATTTATAGCTGTAAACCACTTTATTAAAAGAAAATATTTAAAACATCGATAACCTAACTTTATACAATAAGAAAGTTGAAAATAAAAGACAAAACTCAGAGTAAAAAGTAGGAAAGATTCTCTGTAGGGTTTTGATCATGAATGGGTGTAGGATTTTTGTCAAATGCTTTTTCTGCATCTATTGAGAAGACCATATGGTTTTTGTCCTTGAATCTGTTAATATAGTATATTACATTTATTGATTTACATATGTTAACCTACCCTTGCATCCCTGGGATAAATCTGACTTGATCAGGGTATATGATTTTCTTTATAACTCTCTGTATTCTGTTTGCCAATATTTTATTGACGAATTTGAAATATTTTATTGTATGATTTTTGTTCATTAGAGAGATTGGCCTGTAGATTTCCTTTTTGGTCGGGTCTTTCTGTCTTTGGAATTGAAGTAATGGTTGCTTCAAGGAATGATTTTGGAAGTACTGCTTCTCTTTTGATTTCATTAAAGAATTTGAGAAGTAGTGGCATTAAAAAGAAACCACTGACACTGCTAAAAGACAACCAACAAAATGGAAAAAAATATTTACTAGCTGTTTGTCAGACAAAGGGCTACTATCTAGAATATATAAAGAACTTAAACAAATCAATCCGCCCAAGTTTAAAGACCCAATTCAAAAAATGGGCATCTGAAATGAACAGACACTTCTCAGAAGCAGAAGTCAAAGCAACCAAGGAGCATATGAAGAAATGTTCAACATCACTGATCATTCAAGAGATGCAGATGAAAACAACACTGAGATTTCATCTCACTCCACAAAGAATGGCTGTTATTGCAAAATCAACCAGCAATAAATGCTGGCGAGGCTGCAGGGAGAAAGGAACCCTTCTCCACTGTTCATGGGATTGTAGACTTGTACAACCATTATGGAGATCAGTGTGGAGATTCCTCAGAACACTAGCATTAGAGGTCCCATTTGACCCTGCTATTCCCCTGCTAGGAATATACCCAAAGGAATTCAAAGAATCATATTGTAAAGTCATATGCACACCCATGTTCATAGCAGCTCAGTTTGTGATTGATCAGTCTTGGAAACAACCCAGATGCCCATCAACTGGAGACTGGATAAAGAAGATGTGGGGTTTTTTTCTTATATATAAAATGGAGTATTACTCTGGCATAAAGAATGACAAGTTTCATTCATTTGTAAATGGATACACCTTAAGGACACACATAAGTGAAATAAATGATCACAGATATGTAAATACTGTATCTTTTCTCTGGCATGAGAACCTGTAGATGTAAATGAGTTTTAGAATGTTTGAGAGGGCCATAGATTTAACTCAGTGGTTCCAGTGCCTGCCTAGCAAGCACAAGGTCCCTGGTTGAATCTCCAGTAACCACGTACAACAATACCGAGCATGGTGGCTCCCGCCCACCAGCAATCAGTACCACACATCACAGTGCCAGGTGTGGTGGCTCACAGCTGTAATCCCAGCACTCAGGAGTCAGAGGCAGGAGGACTGCTGAGTTTGGGGCTTGCCTGGCTACACAGTGAGCTCAGGGCCAGCCTGAACTACAAAGCAATATCTTGCCTCGAAAGACAAAAAGTAAAGAAAAGAAGAGAATGTATGATAGATTTTGTAAAATAGGAAATATTCAAAGGGGATGTGGTGGGGAAATACAATGAGGGGGAAAAGTAAATATGATTTAGAAAGAAAAAGAAATAGCTTGTATGTAAGGGGTGGGGGTGGTGGATGGGTAAGGATATGGGTAAAAAATAAGAATTAACTTCTGTCATATACTGGTCCAAATTCCCCAATGTTGAGTGTGATTGTGAACTGTATATAAAATGTACCAATAAAGAACTCAATTTTTTAAAATGTAGGAAAAAAATAATAAAGACTACATTAAGTGTAAATAAAATAGATTACATAAAAACAGTGGAGAAAAATCAAGAAATCCCAAAGTTTAATCTTTGAAAAAATTTTAAAAAATTGACAAATTTCTTCAATGAACAGGGAAAAGACAGGAACAATTAAATTATTAAAGTGAAGAATTAAAGACGGAACATCACTAGAAACCATGTTTCACACACACTTATATGAATTCTCTTATAAACTATATAGCACAAATTAGACAACTTGGGTAAAACAGTCAAATGCCATGTATAATAATTACTGAAACTGACTCAAAGAAAACTCCTATAACATATAAAATAAATAATTAAAATTAAAATCACCTATAACATGAAAGAATATGAATTTCCACTTTCAAAAATTCCTGGGAGAAAAAAAAAAACAAGGCCCAGATGGCTTTACAGGTTGTATCTGCCAAAGGTTAAAAAAATATGAATAAATAAATAAATAAGGAATAAAAATAAAAGACACAAACCAGATCATCCAGTGAGGACTGTGCTCTCTTGCTACTGAGATCAGAGATGCCACCAAAATCTGCAGCATTAAATCCCTTATAAGTATGACTAAGAAAATGCTCAACATATTAGCATACCAAACTAAACAAAATATAGAATTATGCAGCTTAAACATGTGAAATTTGTCCCATGAATATATAGTTGGTTTAACCCTCAGAATGCAATCAATGTGCTGTATTATATAGTAATGCAATAATGAGTGAAAGCTATGTGTTCATTTCAGTAGATGCAAAAAAAAAGTGGGGGGATTTAAGAAATCCAATATGCATGCATCATTAAAATGCTCAAAAACTAGGAATGGAAGCTGCTTGAAGTCATAAAGGAAAAACTCAAAGTTAAAGTCACACAATGGTGAAAGTATGAACCATATCTCTTGCTCTTTGAAAATGGTATAACTGAAGTATGCCTCACTAAAGATACATAGCGTAAGACTGTTATCTCTAATAATCTCAGATGGAAAATTTCAGTGGGGTAGTTCAGCAGGAGAAGGAAGCAGCAACCCGTCGATAAAAGGTAAATAAGCTGTGTATTTTTAAATAATACGATCTTATACATAGAATATCTGAATGAAAGTACTAAGACACCATTAGATCTAAAATATTATTTCAGGAATTAAGATTATTATATAAAATTAATCATATGACTTGAAACTAGAAGTGAAGATTTGGGAAATAAGTCTAATAATAAACACATGTAAATACTTGCAATCATTGAAATACTTCAGTGAAACAAAAAACTGAAAGTCACACAAAGAAAACTGTAGAAATTATCCAAAGAACTTAAGGAAGAGCTAAATAAATGAAAAGCTATCCAATGTTCATAGACTAGAAGAAAATATTGTAAAAGTAATGATAATCACCCAAATAATAAGCAAATTTCATATAATCCCAAGTAACTGTCTTCTTTACAGAAATTGATTTTAAAATTTGTTTTGAAAGAGTAAAATGGACTTTTGTGGAAATACTAGGGCCTCAAATACCCAAGCAATCCTTGGAAAAGAACAGCTAAAAGGCTCATCTTTCAAATTTCAAAATTTATAATAAAATATTATCAATCAGACAATGTGGCATAAATATAGTGTTACAGATTAATTAAATCAATTTGAGAATAGAAGTATATCCTTCTATGTGTGGCCGATTTATTTTCTACAGTAGTGTAAAATAATTCAGTGGAAAAAGAACAGCCTCCTTAATAAAAGCTGCTGGGGAAAATGAATATCCACATACAGGTGAGCTAACTCATATTCAAAATTTAATTCAAAATGGATTAAAAAGCTCAAATTAATATCTAAAAATGCAAATTATTGTAATGACCTGTAATAATATATCCTCATGACCCTGGACTTGATTTATTAGTATAATAAAAGTACAAGCAACAAAAGAAAAAACAGACAAATTGTGCTACATAAAAGTTAAAACTTATTCTGTAAAAATCCAAAATAAAATGAAAGGATTCATGGGTGACCTAGAAAAAATATGTGCAAGTTATCTATTTGGTAAGGAGCTTTGGTCTGTAATATAAAGAACTCTTGTAATAGAAAATAAAATGATCTAATTGCAAAAAATGCTTAAGTAATGTGCACCGTTCTATCCCCAAGAAAATAAACCAATGGCCGGGAAGCACATGATACAAGGTACAAGCTAAGAAATTGGAAAGCAAAGTCTTGATAAGATACTTTTCCATATCGATTAGCAGAACTAAAATTTACAAGGTAGACAAAAACAAGTATCTGTGAAGATGTGGAAAAATGTAACTTTTCATTGCTGTTGCGAGTGTAAAATGGTACAGCCACTTTTATCTAGGCACCTTTTCCGAATGCCAGAGTTGCCATATAACCTAGATAATTCACTCTCAAGTGTAACCCCAGGAGAAATAAAAACATACACACCAAATAAACTGTGTACTCAGATGTTTGCAGCAGAATATTCTGTGATAACAAAAGTAGAAAAAAAGACATACACACCAACTCATGGATTTATAATCCAAACATTCCCTAATAATGGCAAATGAAGTGCTGGTAACTTGCTGTAGCAACAATGTACATTATGTTAATTGAAAACATTATACTAATCAAAACTTGCTAGTTACAATATACCATGTATTGTATGATTCCTTGTATATGATACATCTCTATAGACAAATTTATATAAAGTAGATTAGCAGTTGCCTAGGAGAGGGGGCAGGTGCAAATATATGTAATTACCAATGCTGTGTATAAGGTTTTTTTTTTCAAGAAACTGAAAATGTTCTCTAATTAGACTGTGGTAATAGTTACCACAATTACAACTTTATCAATATACTTCAATCGTTGAAGTGGACACTTTAAATAAATGAACTCCGTGGTATGTGAACTGTCACAATAAAAAGCAAGTGAGACCTATTTGTTTCACGTAAGAGGATGTATAAATACTATATATTTTCTCTGGTATGAGAAACTGAGGATATAAATGAGTCCTAGAGCGTATGGTAGATACTGTGAAATAGAAAATATATATATATATATAAATGATTATATATATGTAATAAATATATATAATATATAATAAATAAAATATATATACAAATGATAAAAGGGTGTAGGCACATATAATGTGGAGGGAAATGTGATGGTAAGAAAAGGAAACAAAGCTTATGTGTATATATAGGGCAGGGCATTGAAAGGTGAACAGGGGGAATGGAAAAATGAGAATTAAGACGTCATATACTGGTACAAATTTTCAATGTCTATTGTGATCATGATGTGTATATAAATTATACCAATAAAATCAATTTTTTAAAATGTTAAAAAGAAAAGCAAGTGAGAGTCACAATCCTCTATGGTCTAAAGATAGAAGTTAGACTCCATCAAGTTTGCAGCATTCCATTGGATAAAAGCAGGCCACTAAGACAGGAGTTCAAACCAAAGCCCAGAGATTACATAACATCTGAGTTCCAGGAGACAGGAATATTATCAACCACCTTTGAAGTCCATTCGCTGTAAAAAACAAACAAACAAAAACTCCCTTTGATATCAGTTACTAATTCAATTATCAATTATCACATTCTGTGTAACATAGAACATGACTGGAAATGTAACCAATCACTTTAAATAGCACAAAAATCATGTAAGAGTAGATCAGGAAGAACCAATCTTTCATTCTTTGTAAATGAAATGAAGGTGCTCACAGAAAATATATTATATATCTATATACAATATTTTGAAAGTAAAATAAAATTGTTAAATATAAAACATGAATAATCATGTCCTATATGTATGAATTTGAAGATGAAATTTAAACACGTAAGTTAAACAAGATGAAAAATGTGAGATTTAGGAATCTATATGAAGGACATTATGTGGAAAATACTATGGAAAAATTATAAAGCTTTATTAAGGAAATTGTAAGTACTTCTAAATAAAGAGAAATAGTCCTTGATCACAATGTACTTTTGGAAACTCACCAATAGTATAACTTCTGGTCATCAGTTCCTTTTCTACCATTTTTCCAATCTAAAACACAAAACTCTATTAAATAGGAAAGATTAATGTCATCTTAATTAAAATAGTAAAAGTATGGTTGTTGTAGACAAATACAGCAATGGAATAGAATAAAATCCCGGAGAAGTGACCCAAGGTTAAAAGACAGCTACTTTAGATCACTAGGAAAGGGTATACTTCTCAATAAATATCTATAAAACTATTTCCAAGGAAGAAAGAAAGGGCAGGAGGAAGGAGTCAAAGACTATCTCAGGTCATAGGCAAAAAACATTTGCAGGTGATTTAGAGAACTTAATCCAAAAATTTGAAATTATAAAAGTTTTAAATGATAAATATAGGAAAAAAATCTTCATTATTTCAAAGAGGGAAAGAATTTATCCATAAAAAACAATATAGATAAGAAATTATGCTGTGTCATTAAAAGGTACCACAAAAAAGCAAACTACAAAACAGAAGAATCTCTTATTTATTTATTTATTTATTCATTCATTCATTCATTCGTTCATTCATTCATTCATTCATTTGGGTCTTTTCTAATCTTTATTAGCATGTATTACAAAACATAATGAATATAGCAACTGTGGGGCATCAGTACCTGTATGTATGACGTTTTGTTCCTTTTATATTCCCCCTTCCACTCCTGCCCCTGCTATCTCCCCAGTTTTCAGGAATCCCCCCCTCCATGTCCATAAAGTTTTTCTCATACAACTCACAAAATGCATGTCCAGAATAAAGAAAAACCAGAAAATACAAGTGAAATAAATAAAAGATGTGTATTGGTAGTTAACAAAAGCAGGAATCCAGATGATTAATAAGCATATGAAAAAGAGCTTAATCTCATTAGCAGTGAGCAAATGCAAATTTAAACCACAACATGATCTCACCAAGCCACAGGAAGACAGCACCAGACTGTCACATATGGAAACATCTTAGGGAACCGTGAACTCCATGAAAGAAATTAGGCTGGGAATAATATACATAATATGATTCTATGATTTTAATATATATATATATACATACATGTTGTATTTTAAAGATTGCTTACATGGGTAGAATATGATTCCATAAGGGAAACAGGCCAAAGGAATTGCTAATTTTAGGAGAACAGGATTGTGTTCATGGAAGAGCACTGTGGGAAAAATACTGGCATTGTTTTATTTTTATTAACTTTCCTGTTAGAGAAATAGGTATTGGTTTTATAATTATGCATTAAACTATGCTTATGTTTACTTTTCTGCACTTCTAGTATATTACACCATAAAAGAAAAAATAACACTTAGAGATACAAAATTTACTTCCTTTTTGAGATAGAGCACAGTGAGGGGAGACCAGTAGCCATAAAGGTATTCACAATTTACTCTTCTGAAGCTGATGCTTAAGAATGTGCTTGCACATTTTCTCATTATAATAATACAAATTGCATCTTTTATGTATGTGAGGTATATAATTTTATATCTAGGAATTATTTTATAATTAAACTTTAAAGATCCTAACCTAGAAAAGAATAGAGTGAACACTATAGCCCATAGTATTTTAAAAAGGCACTAAAAGTAATTAATTGTTAGTATAAATTGACCATTAAAAATCATTCCACTCTAAAATCAGGGTCTGCAAACTGTAGCCTGAGGCCAGATCTGGCCAATCATCTGCTAAGAAGATGGTAGTGGGATAAGAATGAAGTTTACAGTTAAAATATGTGGGGAGTGGGAGAGACTACAAGAGGAATAATGCAACATAAAAATCACATGAAATTGTTTTCAGTGTTTACACATAAAGCTTTATTGAAACACAGCTAAACTTATATTGTCTATGCCTATTGTCCCTGTAATGGCAGACTTGAGAAGTCGTGACTGTGTAGTCCACAGAGCCATATTTACCACGTGGTCTTTTACAGAAACTTTTAACCAGCTTGCTCTAAAAGACATCTCCCCTGCCCTGTGCCAGAGGGGTTGTCCTCTGTGCTCTGAAGCCAGCTGTGACAGACAGCTGTTTGAGAAAGATCCCTCCTGCCTCCTACCAGCCAGTGGAGGGAAGCCAGATGCCTGTGCAGCAGGGGCTATTGTGCAAATATCTGCTGCCTATGCCTGTTTGTCCCAGCCTCCACTCACTAGCGCGGGGCCCTACAAGGAGCTGAAGGATCCACTCTGAGAGCTTAGTAAACTGATTCCTGCTGCGGATTGAGCTTTATGGAGATGTAGAACAAGTTGACAATTGAGGCCAACGCATATGTCGAATTTAGAATTCTCACCCTGTGGCTTATCAGGTATGCCACAATAGGACACATGTATCAGTCATATGGATTTCAAATCTTTGTCCACAAAATGGGACTAATAATATATCCATGAAAGAATTTTTATGGGAATTAGGGATGCTATGTCAAAAATTCTACAAATAATAAGCATTCGATTAAATTAAGCTATTAATGCTCAGAAGTATCCATTGAGATGAGATTAGGAAAAGAAGAAAAGATTCCAACTAGCCTGTGTATTATTACATTTTAGTTCCAAGTCCTTAAAGACTTTTGGAACCAAAAATACTGTAAGAGTATAATTAATTAATTGAGAAAGACAGCCAGGAAGTCCTTGATCAGCTTTCATTTTCCTAAGTGATTTACAAGCCTCATTTTCAACCCTCCTCTAATTCAGTTTATAGGGATCCCCTAACCACTTCAGCACCTCTTATTCAAACACTTCCACTCATTTCACTATTCCTGGTGACCCTCATTGTGTCTAGAGTAGTAAGGGTGACAGACAATGTCTCTGCAAGTTACCAAGAGAATAAAAAGGTCTCAGGATAAAAAAAAACAACCCTATGAAGAGGATGTCTTAGCCAGTGACTCACCTATTAGAACCAGTCAAGAAGAAAGACCAAGAGTCCATGGCACTACCTGTTTATTCACATTAAAATCCTTCATAATTAAGATAAAACATGAATATCCGAAAGTTAGAATGACTGCAATTAAACCAAAACTGAATTCACTTTGCTTTCAAATTAACTAGGTATGAAATTAGATTATTAATGTATTGAAACATGACACAGCAAATTATTGCTGCTGCTAATCCCTGGTATTTTACATAGGAATCCTGTTTAAAGAGAGTAGAAGAAAACAAAAAAAAATTATTCAAACGTTATTTCAAAGAAAGCAAGACATCATATAGAGAAAATATAAGTTTGCCATTGCTCTGAAGGTGGTGGAGGAGGAGGCAGATGTGCAGGTCCGGAAGGGCCCTACCTCTTGGCCCTCGCATACACTCAGGTGCCTCCTACTGAGCCAGCTGTGGTTGGTCCCCACTGGACCACCTTGCTAAATGCCTATGAACGGGGTCCAGGGATAAAGTCCGTAGAGAAGCATCTATATCTCTCTCTTCTTCCTTAAAAAAAGCCTAGAAGGAATCACAGGCTTCCTCTGAATGTCTTTTGTACATAATGGATCGAGGAGGAGCTGATGAGCTCTCCGCTCACAAAAGTCTAAGGAAAAGTAGTAGTCGGAACAACAACAACACTTAGCAGTTCCCCAAGGTTGCACTGTGCAAGACCTGGACAAGTTTTCATTTTATCTATAAAAACAACCCATGGCATTCTAAAAGTGCTCCTATTCAGACATGAGAAAAATGAAGCTTAGTGAAATGAAGTAAATTTCCCAAGTTCCCACAGCCAGCAAATGATAGCTTCAAATTGTTCAGTAAACACATGCTCTTGTCTCTGGCCTACCTTTTGCCTTCAGGCTCTCACCATCCATTTCCCTGATACACAGCCACCTTCAATCTTATTCCATATGATGGTTTTATTTCACAAATGCATCTTCAGTTCGTAGTTTGATAGCTTCAAAGTTTGCTTGTTAGGTTTCAATTCTCTACATGATCCGTACCCATCAGTATCTGTCAGAGTATTGATTTCTGAGTTCTTGCAGAACACAGATGGGGTTCACAGAGCCTCCCTTCTATAGAAGTTAACACAGTGCCATGTACCAAGAGACTAATCAAACAAGGGTTCTTTCCAATTGTTGCACCTTCACTCCATTATGGGAGTGAACCATGTTTTAGGGACAAGAAAAAGATAGTGAGCCTGTCTACTGTCCAAGTGACATAGAGTGCCTCTATCTTGTGATGGTCCCTTTGAGTCAGCAGGAAATAGATGTCTTTTAATTCACTAAGGAGATCTTCTATGCCCAGAAGTTCTAAGCAAAGCACCTGCAGTCTAGACCCATGTTTGGGCAAGCAAACATGAGGTAATCACCCTTACAATTCTATTTAGTATTTTTAATTGAATTCTTTATTGGTATATTTTATATACAGTTCACAATCACACTCAACACTAGGGAATTTGTACCAGTATATGACAGAAGTTAAATCTCATGTTTACCCATATCCCTACCCAGCCACAATCCCCCACCCCTTATATACATGCTATTTCTTTCTCTTTCCAAATCATATTTATTCTTTCCCCCATTATGTTCCCCCATCACATTCCCTTTGAATATTTCCTATTTTAAAAAATCTATCATACATTCTAGAACTCATTTACATCTACAAGTTCTCATACCAGAGAAAAGATACGATATTTACATATATGTGATCTATTTATTTCACTTATTAGTGTGTCCTCAAGGTGTATCCATTTGTACATAAATGAATGAAACTTGTCGTTCTTTATGGCTGAGTAATATTCCATTTGATATTAAAAAAATATATCTGCTTTATCCAGTCTCTAGTTGATGGGCATCGGGGTTGTTTCCAAGTTTGGGCTATCACAAACTGAGCTGCAATGAACATGGGTGTACGTATGACTTTACAGTACGATTCTTTTAATTCCTTTGGGTATATTCCTAGCAGGGGAATGGCAGAGTCAAATAGGACCTCTAATCCTAGTTTGGCTGTTATTGTGAAATCAACCAGCAATAAGTGCTGATGAGGCTGCTGGGAGAAAAGAACCCTTCTTCACTATCGCTGGGACTGTAGGCTTATACAATCATTATGGAGATCAGTGTGGAGATTCCTTAGAATTCTATGTAAAGCAGATTCCTCTTATCAGTTTTATGATTTGTTTCCCTGTTTAGTCTGGATCTATTAGACCACTGCTATTGACCAGGCCTGTTTTCTTGTTGGCAGCGATGGCACCATGAAGCATTGGCCACATTCTGCACATTGCTTGGAATCTTACTAACCATCAGGTAATGGAGTGGTGATAGGGCCATCTCACAGCTGGACTCAGTATCTCTATGACAGTCTCCACAGCCCAGAAATCAATCACCTCTGCTTTCCCTGGCAGACATTCAATTGTCCACAGAGATGACACAGGCCCAGGAGAGTGACCCAAGTGTTGTCTCCCAATGGGATACATTTCCACTTTTGCTCTCTAGTGCCCACTGTGGACATGAGATAAAAATCAAGAGATGAGGCCTAGGCTTCCTCCCAGCCTATACACAAGGAGCTCACTTCTCCATCTTCAGCTCTCCCTTGAAACAGCCTAACTCTACCTTCTAGGCTTTCCGTAAAGTAGGGCTGCAAACATTGTACTTCATGGTTCTCATGTTCACTTGACACTGGAAGGGCTCCCTTCCCTTCCTCATCAGTGGAGGTGGCACCCATGTTATGTCCTCCTCTGGAGAGCTGGCTGTCACCTCACCATTCCTAAGGTTCCCGATGCCAAAACAATAGCTGGAGATGAATACCAATTTATGGTTGAGAAAAGGGGATAAAACTTATCATGAATTCAAGATTTTCCAAATGTTATTTTCATTTTATACTTTTTTTCACTTAATAATCATGGCAACCCAATGAGATAAGCACCATCTTTTGCATTTCATAAAGAAACTGAATCCAAGAAAAATGAATTCACCTGTCCTCGTCACACAGTAACTGACCTTCATCTGTGTAACTACAGACACCTTGTTTCTTCCGTTCCACAATCCTACCTCACGTTGCTAAAGATACTCACCAGTGGCCGAACATGCCCTCCCATGTCTTGTTTCTGGTAGCTAAGGCTTCACTTAGGAATTAGGACTGGATGGCCTCTGAGGTCTTTCTAATGCTGAAATTCAATGGCTCTCCATTTCTGCCTCTCTGTAATGTGAGTGCAGATTCCAGTGACTACTTTTCCTTTTTCATCTTCCCTTCAAAGAACGTCTGAAGAGCCTGAAGTGAGTGAATTGAGCGCCTTTAAAACTCTCTGAAGAATCTAACCATTGCATCATGGCAGTCACATAATAGTCCTGAGAGGAGTTTTTCTCCATAATTCACTCAGTGCACCAGTACTGGACACGAGATACATAATTTATACAGGCAATTACACATCAATTGGTTATTAAAAGTGCCCTCATTGAGATGTACTGCACTGAGAACGTAGAGATAAATCTGGTTCCCCAGGTAACCAGCTCTAGCTCACAGACAGAAGGCAAATTTTCTGATTTTGGATTGGCGTAACTTCTCTTGACCCTGCTATTCTCTGTGCCTACCGCTTGGTGTTCTGCCTGTGCGTGGGTGGGTGAAGACAGAAGCAGAGAAAAAGCTACAGTAGAAATACCAACCCTAGACTTTTCTTGGAGCTTTTTCCTCTTAGGAAAAATAATCATTTTCCTAATTAATTAGACATTCACCCAAGAATTCAATCATTCGCCAATTCATCCATTTCAATAATAAGTATTGATACTAACTACAGAGCTTGATGCTAGAGGAGACAGAAGAACAGAAATGATGAGGCCTCTCCCTTTGAAGTGCTGGCTGTTTAGTGAGGAGAAACACAGACAAACAAATAATTGCAAATATTTTGAGAAGTGCAGAAATACAAATGAAAATGTGGTGGAGAGAGTTCTTTATTCTCTCCAGGGCAGCTGGGAAAGGCTTCACATAAAGGATCGGAGACAAGCAGAGACCCATGATACTAATGAAGGCTCACCAGGGAGTGAAAAGGCAGCCTACAAAGACGGACAAGGATGCAGACAGGCACACAGTTTCTAATTAAGGATGTAATGTATGTCTGGAGGAAACAAGTCTACACGACACTGTTGCTTTTATTAACTCTGGTCAAAAAGAGGCAGAAGACAATGGAGTGATTCCATCGTTAATGGTCTGGATTGGTTGCCGAGGAGGTTGATTGTGTGGCTTTCTTAAATTTTGTTTTTGATTGACACACCGTATCTATATATTTATGGAATACACTGTGATGTTTCAATACATGTATACATTGTGCAATGGTCAAATCAGAATGTTGAGCCTATCTATTGCCTTGAGCATGTCACATTTCTTTGTAATGAAAACATATAAAAATCTTTTTTCCAGTCAATTTGAAATATATATTATGAGATTGGTTTCATTTTGTTTTGTGCAAATACAGACATTTTATTCACCAATCTAGAGCTGGACCTATGAATCCTGAAGCTCTCTGGATGGTTGCTCTGAAACTGGGACTGAGACAACACCCGAGGAAAACCGGGTCAACGTTAGCCTGTTCCCTTCCTAGAGTTCTCTTTTTATGCCCGTGCTGCATCCTGAAGGCATCGTTTAGCCATGTTTGCTTGATGTCATCTAGTCAGTTGCATCCCCTGAAGAGCCTATGTTTTTCCAGTTGTGTTTAACATTTGGGAAGATGCCCAGATACACTGACAGTCCTTTGGCACCGGCTCCCAGTGAACTTCCTTAGAAAAATGAGAGGGGTGACTCCAGAGACCAAGCACTGCCATGGTGCAAGAGAGCAGCCACCTCTGTCTGCTCTAAATAAACTTTACCCGGATCTCTGGAGGTGGGGCAAGGCCATGGGTCGAATGTGTTGTATAAAAAGGAGCTTCCCTTTGTAAAGCCCAGTGCATAAAGTGCAACAAAATGGTCCTGTTCATTTTACAATCTATGAACAAAACATGTCGTAAGGCACTATTGGCAACAAAGGTAGCTTTTACATCCTCACTGAAGAGGGGATACCATGGAAATGATAATAACTGCAGTCATTTAATAATCAATTTTCCAGTACCCTGATAAGATAGCTTAATAGCCTGAAAGGCAATTTTTAATGATGATATCATTTCTTTAAGTACTCAAAAGTAAGACATTGTCAAGAATTCACAAAAGAAATTATGCTTATCCCCTCGGTGCTGTTGCTATGAAAATGCATTACTTTATAGCACACTCACCCCTTGGTTTTATTGCTCATCAAAGTAAGAAGAGAGAAATTAACATTTATTGAATGCTTATTATGAGACAGTCAACAAACTAGATGCTTATTGCATGTATTATTTCATTTTAGTTTCCTGAAGACCTGGGGAAGTTAATGTTATTATGATTCACTAGAGATGAAGAAACTGAGTTTCAAGGGACATACACATCTTACCCAGGGACTCAGTGAAATGGCTGGAATTACTCAGTGTGCCTCTTTCTCTGACATCTTGACACCTCCATTAGTGGCTTCCCTGGACAAGGTCACCCAGTTCAGTTAATCTAGGTAGATAGGAGGATTTGAAGAGGCCCAGTGTAGCCATCCTTGGGATGAAAACAAGGTATGAAACACAACAAGAAATCCATACCAAATCACTGACCAGTTGAAATTTTCTGTAGACACCTGTTCATGAATTATTTTGTATAATATATATTATACTTCCTATACTGTTCCAGATGTTTGGTTTAGAACAGTGCATAGAATATTTTAATATCTCCTGTCCTCACCATCTCCTTTTGAGAGGAGGAAGATAAGCACAATAAACTCCGTGAATAAGTAAATATTATAA
This sequence comes from Thryonomys swinderianus, assembly GCA_004025085.1. Taxonomy (NCBI): domain Eukaryota; kingdom Metazoa; phylum Chordata; class Mammalia; order Rodentia; family Thryonomyidae; genus Thryonomys; species Thryonomys swinderianus. Next base: position 28,303 of record PVIC010002418.1, read on the forward strand.
TATATTAAGACAGCTAAGTATTGTGGAAAAAGAGACAGCAGTAACATAGAAGCCAGTTACAGCTGTGGATATCCCCTGATTATGGGAATTGCCACATTTGATTGATTTTATTTCAAGAGAAAAGAAAGATGTTGGCATTTTAGTTAGCTCATTGCCTTTTTCCCCCCAAAGGTGCATTTTTTTTTCATGTTTGAAATACTGAACGTAATTCAAGGAACTTCTAATTACCTTTATGAACTTTGAGGTTGGGAATCAATTGTTTGTCTCCTTTCTCTAGCCCAATTAGTCACTGCAACTTAAGTGCAAAAGAATCATAGATGGAAACAAGAAGAACCACATAAATAAATAGTAAGAAAAAAATGTGAAAGTTCATGGAGAAGCAGAGCTCACAGCATGCCTAAAACAAGCCTGTTTTTCCAAAACTCTGTCCACTACTTCTATGATTAAGACCACAAGGGAATATAAACTTATCTATAAGCAAAAAGTGGTGGGAGGCTACTTTAGTCAGACATTGCACCAGTATAGTGTACTCACCCAGAACAGAGAGATTATTGTCAACTGTGTTTATTTTCCAAAAACAGATGCCCCAGTAACCTATGGAATTATAAATCCCCCAGTGATGAAAACAGAGTTAGTTTTAGTCACTGAGTTATCACCCAAACAAGGGAGCAGCTTGAAATGACCGTGGGACCCTCGGATAGGTTTTGTGTGGAGTCTTTGTGGGGCACAGACCAGCAATCTTCTGGGAAGATACAGACTCAGAGGCTGCATCAAGAGGCGATAATGAATCTGATGAGCCCCTTTTTGTGGGAAGCCGGGAAGGAAGAGGATTCTTCTCCGGGTAGAAAGTTGTTCCTCCATCTAAAGTCAGCACACCTAGAGGACTCCGAGCCCCACCCCTTCCAGAAGCAGGTCTTACCTCTAGAGTATTCCTTTAAGAATACATAAGGAATATAGAATGAGAAATCAAAAGCTACATTCCATATGAAAGGAAAGAAATAAGGTGATTTTCCCCCCTGAAAATCTCCTGTGGTTGTGAAGAGACCCGATTAACAGGAGAAGGTAAATCAGAATAATTCAGTCTTCTCTGCCATTTCCCCGTGGCCATCCTTCGAGGACTGTTTGTCACGCGGTGGTTTTGAAGCGCAGACTCCCCTGGGACTCAGATCCCTTTCATGGCTCCTGTGGGAGGCTGGGGATGCTAAACGCATTGGGGAGATGACAGAGCAGCACTAAGGCTGAGGCGGCTCCTGCGGGAGGCACACGGGCTGCAGGGCGGGGATGGGACTCAGTTGCCTCTGAGTCCGCTCTCCTTCTCCCAGGCCTCCTTTTCACTTGTTTAAAGCCTCACTGCTTTAAACAAGTGAAAAGCCTCTTTATGTGGGATGAGTGACCGCTTCCTTTCCTGCCCTTCGTGACTTTTGCATTTTTCTCAAAGAACCTCTCTGTGAAAAACTCATCTGCTCCTCCTTTTAATCTTTAATATCTTCTTTTGGTATTCACATTTTCATATTCTTTCCTGCTTTTTCAGGAGCCTTAAACCACTGAGCAGGCTGTACAAGGCATCAGAGATCAGAAAGGCAGTAATTTAGGCATCACCATCAAAATGCAAAACAAATCAGATTTTCTACACACCAGAGTGGTTAGTCTGTGCACAAGGAGGGCAGCGGAGTCATAAAATTAAGCAACTCTGACACGTAATCTCAATCTGAACGAAGTTTTTAGACAAATGCAATCGCACACCCCTGTAATCTCAGCTCCCAGGGTAGCAGACACAGGACGACCCCTACCACCACAGCAAATCCAGAGCACAGTTGCCAAGCAAATCAATTAAGACTTCTCTTTGCCCTCTCCCTGGTCTAATATCAATAACCAGTACTGATGGTAAGAGAGTCATCTGATATCATGTTGGATAAAGTCTTTGCTTTTTGCTCACTGACCTACTGGCGTGGAAATACACTAACAGAAGCCCTACCCTGTCCTTTCTGAAGGCTTCCTCTCCAGTTTACTCTTCTTTGGCTCAGCTCAGTCAGTACCTATGTTAGAAGATATCCAGCCACAGCACAGGACATAGAGCTCAGCCTTGCAGTCTGCAGTATCGTCATTTCCCCTTGAAGTTTTCCCACTGTGAACACTCCTGATTGGTTACTCTCACCTCTGAGCAATGGAACCCAAGATGAGAAAAAGAAAAAGAAGGAAGAGACCCAAATACCAAGGCAAGCTTATTAACTCCATCCCATTCTGTCAAAGGCTACCTTCTTATGCCAGATATGTTTGGACAAATAAAACTGTACCCAGGGGTTTTGCTATGTTGACCTTCATGACTGAGCTCCAAGCATGAAAACTGTTATTAAGTGGAGCCCTTAAATCTCTCTGCAGGTGGTCTTCTATTGAAGCCTCACCCTACTCTGTGATTATTTCTTGCATCTTAAAATTTCCTCTGACCACCACTGTCTCATCCTTCTCGTTCCCCTCTTGAAGGCTGTACTACTTGGTGGAGAAATAGACTTTATTCTGAGAGTGCAGAGGGTGTGTTTATGGCAGTATGAGTTAAATCAGGGATGTCAGCAAAAACATAAAAAGTACTACAAATTTCCAGGAAAGTGGATGGAAAATATCCATATGTAAGACCCAGGATAGCTCAGGAAAGCCACTGAGCTGACCTTATATCTACATTGTGTTTCATTATTTATAAATTTGTTTTCCTTAATGTCCCCTCACAGTTACTCCCTCCAGGGCAGACATATGTTTCCTTACAAGGAAGAAAACTGAGCTCCTGGGAGACTAAATGATGTGTTTAAGGTTCCACATGTCCACATGGGACTGGCTACATGATTTGCTTGGTTCCTTGCAATTCAAAATTCAGGGTCTTGGGGGTTGGGGGGGGAGACCCAAGAATTTTAAGATGGCAACAGCAAAGCATTAAGCCCAATGTGGAGATTGGAACATGGGTAAGTACCACACTCATGAAGCCAGCGCTGCTGCTAGATGGAAACAGGCCCACAACTCAACTTCCGATCTTTGACTCAATCTTGTCTTTCCCATGACCATCAGCCTGGCTCAGGGTTCCGTTCCTATCCTCCGCGAACACTGCACCACGTGCTTACTCACTGCAGTTTCCACTCCTGTAACCAGGACACTAGAGCAAATAACCATGGTGGTCTGAAGCATCTCAGAGTTCGAGGGCCCCCAAACTTGAGCTCTAGTGGACAGCCAGCTCTGCAAAGACTGTGAGAATGAAAGAGAAAAAAGTCTCACAGGTGAACTTCCCTGTTGTTTCAAATTGTCCGTATATTATCCATTGTCTAAAATTCCCTCTCCTCATATCCAGCTGCCCCTGTGACCCTGACATATAGCCTACTCTGTAAGTCTTATCATTTGAAAAGGAAGGGAAAGAGTGGAAGGAAAAGAAAAGAAGGAAAGGAAAGAAAAGAGGGAAGGAAGGAAGGAAGGAAGGAAGGAAGGAAGGAAGGAAGGAAGGAAGGAAGGAAGGAAGGAAGGAAGGAAGGAAGGAAGGGAGGGGAGGGGGAAAACGGAAAGAAAGAGGAGGGTAAGAAGGCCTGCAGGGCACTCAATGCGCAGATGGCTCCGGAGCTCCACTCCTGCTCTGTTATCAGCGGACTTCCCCCCAGGGATGATACACACTGCAATTTGTATGGCAAAGACTCATTTTTTTTTAAACCAAACTAGTTATTATTGTGGAGGCTCATGCCTCCAGCTACCATCTGAATGTTTTGCTCCCTGAAATCTGAACACATTCATCAAACTGTGTTGCGCTCCTGGACTTGCAATTAATCACGGCTCATTTCAAGCCCTGTTAATTAATACCAAGACCAGGGACCCAGTAGAAGTCCCAAATTTAATCTGCAGTGTTTTAAAATTATTATAATCTGCTAGAGGAAGAGCCATTATATTTTAAATGACTTTTTAAAAGAATCTAGTGTACATCGCCAAGAATTAAAGGAAAGAATGTGATAGTCTTGGTGAAGGAGGAACCCAGCCGGACTTCCTCTCACTTTGGTGTGCTAACATCGGTCCAGCAGAGGGAGCTGGACCAAACTCAAACTAACAGACTTAATAACTGAAAGAGGGAGTAATCATCTCAGATGGAGTCCACCTAGATTTTAGGAATGACAGAATCAGTATACAAGAGGGATGGATTCCCAGTGTAGTCTGGTCTGAGAGAACAGGGGAAAGGCAATTATTTTATGACTGTATTTCACACTCAAAATACTAAGTGGGAAGAGTCCCTGAGAATGACTTTCACTCCACAAGAGAGGGAGGGCATTGTTAAAACAGCATGATTCTATGGGCTGGAGATTTAGCTCAGTGGTTCCAGTGCCTGCCTCGCAAGCACAATGTCCTGAGTTTGATCTCCAGTAACCACATACAATGCTGGGCGTGATGACTCACGTGCACCAGCCATCAATACCACAGACCACAATGCCGGGCATGGTGGCTCACGCCTGTAATCCCAGCACTCAGGAGGCAGAGGCAGGAGAATTGCTGAGTTCCAGGCTTGCCTGGGCTACATAGTGAGCTCAGGGCCAGCATGAACTACAAAGCGAGACCCTGTCTCAAAAGATAAAAAAAAAAAAAACCAGCATGATCCTAAAGGAATAAAGAAATAATTTATCTGAAATTACACCCATTGCTTAGTAACTCATCGCACTGGGCTGCTACTTCCATTGTCTCTTATGCTTTGTTTGCTGGAATTGTGCCTCTCCCTAAAATGGAGCAGGCCAGGCACATCTCTGTGTCTGATGAATAGTTATTTTCCAACTCAATCACCATTCAGTAGTAATTTATACACACAACATTTCCTGCCAGCTCCTTACCTGTAGTTCAGCTGTTGAAGATTTTCCATCTTGAGATAAGCCACAGGAGTGGGCATGGTCTGGAGTTATCAGTAGAACAACACTGAAATATCCCAGAAAAGTGGTATTTATACATAAATAAGGATTTGTGTATAAAGAACTCGGAAGGACTGACTTTCTAAAATGCTTAGCACAGTTCAGAACTCTGCCAGTTCTGTTTTTAGTAGGACCTGAGGCCTGCCTCCCTTACCACCTGCCCCACAGGAGTCACTCCAATTTTTCCACAATCCCTTACTTTGCTTTGCAGGCTGTTGGAGCTTCATTCAAACACTCCCATTATGCTGGCTGTCATGGTGGTGGAGGGCGAGGGCTGTACCTGCCTCACAGGATCCACGCAAGGCTCACCTCTGCTCTGAAGCCCTCCCTGCCACTGGCAGGCATCCTTCCTACAAAATTGCACCTACTTTAGTGCTTATGTATCTGTGACTCTAGCACACTGCTTTTTGAAAATGTATACATTTTTTTTCTTACACTACATGTATGCACAGGTTCTTTCCAGTCGTGTACCACTTAGTGGCTGGAGCAAGTTCTGAGAGAAGAAAACAAGCCCTGTGGGGTTAGGTGACTTCGTCACTGTGTGGACATCATAGTGTGTAACCTAAATGGCATAGGACAATAACTCCGTGTGGCCTCTGTGTGCTCATAAGAGACGTGGTGCATCCAAGATGTCGCAAGGCCGCTGCTGAAGTAACACAGCATGCCGCTTTATGATAACCTTTTCGTGAGTAGAAGAACCCTCTCAGATAAAAATAGTACAGTAGCTATTCAAGCCAGAGGCACAGTAATTTATTATCATTATCAAACATTATATCCTGTAAATAATCATATTGCTGTACTTTTATATCCCTGGCAGAGTGCTAGATTTGTTTTTCCTAACATCACCATGAACACGTGAATAATGTGTCGCGTGATGGTGATGGCCGGATATCACTGGCTGAAATTTTTCACCTCCATCATAATCTTAGGGAACTTTATATGTCATTTGTCACTGAGCACCGTTATGGGGTATAGGACTGTACTAGATTATGATAGATAATAAACAGATAAATAGATATAAGCACATGAGTCTGTACCTCCAGACTTCAGGATTCTCAAGAGTGATGCTGTTGTCGTTTTGCTCTTTTATGCACACTGCTTTTGGGCAGCTTCTGTGACATGCTGGTGCCCGATACTTATTATCTGAATGAATCACTTGAGTGAATAAGTAGAGGTCACGTGGGGTCTAGCCTTATTTTATAGAAGGAAACTGAAGTACTAGCAGGGCAAATTACTTGTCTAAAGTTACACAATTAATTATCAAACACATTTGGCATAATCCCAAGCCCCAGAGCGCTCATTTCCTTAGGTAGACAGCCTCAGACAAATTTCTTTCTGTGGAGCTGCAGAATCTACAAGAAACCACATAGTTACAGTCGAGACAGGACATGGCAGGGCAGGAAATGAGGAAACTCTGACTCACAGAGGAGTGGGCAATATGCAGCACAACCAGCACAGCCCAAAGGCATCTGCTGGGGGCTGCGGCCCCAGGGAAGGGGCAGCTGGAGAGCCCACACAGGCTGAAAGTTCCAGTGTACAGAACTAATGAGTCCTGCCTGCACCTGATCCTACTTCTGAAATGGAAGCAGAGCAATCTAGAGATTTAGATTTCAGGGGGAGGGGTTCCTGGAGGAAGGCACTAAAGAGAAGTGATATTTTCACAAGCCAGTGCCTGCAGATATTGCCTAGATGGAGAAATGACCTCACTCTGGGGCCCAGTGGCAAAGGTGCAGGGAGTTCTCAAGGAAGCCGGTGATCCCAGGATGCTGTCAAGATCACAAAGCAGCATCATATGATGATGAGGTTCAATGTTGTCAGATCTACCTTTTATACAGAAGACGAAAAACACCCAGCTATGTAGTGCCTTCTTTTGATTTTTTAATAGTTGACAATTATTTCTCTGTGTGGAGCCAACACAGAAAGAAATGCATCCTCAGGCTGTGAGTCACAAAAGTGTGATCTCTCCCGAAATCTACACATTCTTGGAGGAGTGCATATTTTGCTGTTGGAAACTGGGGAAGAGAATCTCATCTCAGCCTGTCCCCAAATAACCTCTATCTCAGAACAACAGCTTAAAACATAAATGTTAATTGAAAATGTCCTTTACTGTAGTCAAATGACCCCGTGTGGGGCTCCCAGGAGCTTTGGAACAGCGGGTAAGTGTCCTGGGGCAAAGCAACATCTCATACTATGGACACTTGGTGGGGAGTTTTCGAGAGAGCACAGGGAAGAGTTTGCAGAAGATCTGCCACTCTTGGTAGGTGTTAAGAGAAGGTGGTGGGCAGGGACAGTGCCAGCTGAGCAGCTGTCTCTGCAGGGGCAGCCTGCCCACGGGGTGATCTTTAGACACCGACCCAACTCTTATCCCGTCTCTGGGTACTTAACCCCTGCTGCTTCGAGCTGGGCTATCTGCTTCAGATTCCCTTGAAGATTCTCATCCTTTCTCTCATATCTCTCTTCCCACCAGTGCCATGAGACCTGTTGTTTTGCAATCGAGGAAGATATGGAAAGGTCTCCTTCCACTCTTAAAATGATTCTGGATATCTCCCACTGAGACAGTCCCTCCTAGGTGATGTCTGAGCTCCTGACACTGGTATAATCTGCTCCACGGTTTGTGCACGGGGAACACTGAAGTCCAGAGACCATAGGCAGCTTCCTACGTTTGCCCCATCAAAACCTCCTAAGGCCTATCCACACTGAGTCATCTGCTCAAAATTATCTGCTTCCATGCAGATCAGGTAGAAGGAGGGAAAGACATAAATGGAAAATAAAAATGTGTGTACTTGTATAAAACAGAATCCTGCTACACTCCTTGGGATTAAAAAAATAAATAAATAAAAGGAAAAGTTAAGCCTCAATTCCCCCCTGAAATAAAATAGACCCAGCCATTATGACTGCAGCTTCAGCAAGAAACTAAAGATCCACCCTACAGTCAGAATTAACTGTCTCCAGGAATAGGATGTAAAACTCTATCGCCCACAAGCCCCAAGAGCTGTCCGGGAGCTCTGTCATCTTTCTTGCTAAAGAAGAGACGAACACAGCACCGATCATGCAAATAAAACCTGCCCCAAGACCTCCGGAGTTCACCTTTGCAAATCTCCAAATAAGACTTCAATAAAGTCTTGAATACCCCGAAAAGAGGTCCCTTCAAAGAATGGGCGGGTGGCAGAGAGGGGCTGCTGGGAGCCCAGCCTCAGCCTCTGTGGGGACAGCTGAGGAGAGCGAGTTTCTCATCCTAACGGGCTCCCTCCTGATATAAAGGCCTTGTACAGATCCCAGCTCCTTCTTTCCTCGAGTCTCACGCAGTGTGAGAAGAAAAAGCAACTGCTGTGTCAAGAAAGTAGGAAGCCAGAAGAGGAGGGAGCATGATGCAGCCAGTTTCGAGGATGTATTAAAGGCTGAAGCGGCCTGGCCATGCACAGCGTCACCTGAAGCCTCTCAGACCTCCATCTTTCCTCTCCCTACCCCACCCCAGTGGAATAAATGTGGCCACAAGGAGGGCTGAGGGTGCCGGGTGTGGTGGCTCACGCCTGTCATCCCAGCACTCGGGAGGCAGAGGCAGGAGGACTGCTGAGTTCGAGGTTTGCCAGGGCTACATAGTGAGCTCAGAGCTAGCCTGAACTAAAAAGCGAGACCCTGTCTAAAAAAAAAAAAAAAAAAAAGGGCTGGGGCTCAAGTGGATATTGCCAGCTGTGATGAGAGAAGGTGCAGGTCCCTCCCACAGCTCTGTCACAGCCCAGGGGCATCAGACCTTCGAGTATTGCCCTGGGCTAAGGCATTGGTCTCCAAGGATCTGTGTTAAAATGCACATTGCTTCAGATGGGCACAGTTACCCAGGGTGTATGCACACACACACACACACACACACACACACACACGTGCACACACACAACTCATGAATGTATAAAAGTACAGAGAAGACAGGCATACCTCTACTTTCCAGAGTATTGAAATCTACTTAAAAGCAAAGTGGATTTTTCAATGTGATATATATCTGCATTTTCAAAATACCGATGCTATACGGTAAGATTTTATTTGTTAAGGCAAAAGATTTGGATCTAGAAGGAAATTACTTAAATCTAAATGAGAGATTTGCTACTTATTAGTAGTTGGATAAACTCAGACAACTTGTCTCATCTCCCTGGAGTCCTTTGAAGAGTGACTGGCAGGGACTACACTCTCAGTACACGTTTGCTATTCCTCAGAGTCATTATTACTATTACTGTTAGTAAATAGTGTGACAGTGAGACACCTGGCCCCAGAGTGCCTCACACCAGCAGCCCTCCTTCCGCTTACCTGCACATGCAGTCCATGATGAGAGTATCTTCCCAACTGGCTTCTGAGCTTCCATTCTTATTTCTACGTAACCTTTTTGAAGTTATTTTTACAAGATATAGATCCCTTCCCCATGGCAGTCTTCTTTTCAGAAGCCACCACAAACTCCCTAACCCCACAGGACAGTTTCCACCTTCTACATGGAGCTCTTGACAAAATAGTTATATAATCTCCAAGTGGGAGGAGGAGGAACAGAGAAGAGAAATCAGATCTAAATTTAGATTTTTGCTTTTAAATTTTTCAACCTTTCTTTTCAACAATTCTCTGCAATAAAAGAAGACACTGAATGAAATATGCCCCATAAGATTTTATTCACTCATTCAATAATTATTTATGATGTATCCAATTATATGCCATATAATAGAAATCTGGCAATGAAAAATGACCAAAAATGGTCTGTTCTTGTGACAATTGTTAGTGTGTTGGGAAAAAGACACCTAAACAGACCAATAGACAAAGAAGTCGTAAATGATCATAAAATTAAATCTGAGGGCTCAGGGTGCTTGTGAAGGCAGAGACCTAGACCCCACCAGTGTACTGAGCCAATACCCCAAGTAGATAGGAGTGAGAAAAGGCATTTGTCCTATTTTCTCATCATTTGTATCCCTTCTTCTACAGAGCCAGTTGGTCCTAAGGTTTGGGAGCTAATTTTGATTCTCTGAGATATAGCTGTACTCTGTGTGTGTGTGTGTGTGTGTGTGTGTGTGTGTGTGTGTGTGTGTGTTGGTGGAAACACATTTCTGAAAATGAGAACTCTAGCTACATTAGTTCATTCTTTTTTACCTTTTTGTGTATGTATGTGGTGCCAGGGATCAAACTCAAGCCCTTATTTTTGCAAGATAGGTGCAGTGCCACTGAGCTAAATCCCTAGCACATGATTGGTGCATTCTTGAAGCATGCACCTATGTAGATACCTTATCCCTGATTTTCTAAACTAGTAAAATCTCACTCTGCTTCTCTTCAAATGAACAGAAGTCTCTCATTCTGGCCATGATTCCTTAAAGGTAGCCTTCATTCATCTGTTTTGAAATTTCTCTTAACCTTAAGTAAGGCTTTGCACAATCAGAGATTTCAGCAATCCTTACTGGCAACAGAGTAGCTGGTGGCATCTAGAATTAACTCTGTCAACATAAATAGTGTAGCTATTATGACTGGAATACTAGCAGCTGGGTATTAGCAAATTCTTCCCCGAAGCCTTCTTCCTGGCCTATTCTGTTGAGTCATTCATTTTATCATGGAATTTTTAACAGGGAGTCTGTGCCTGGATCTATCCTCAGGAGCTGGCCAGCGAGCTGATGGAAAGGCTCCTGAATTTCCCTGGTCGGCCTCCTCCCTCAGCTGACTGGACACTACCTCCTTCTTTCCCTTTCCCCAGTGACTTGTTATAGGATTGCCATGAATAAATGTATCACTCAGGAACAAATTTCAGGGTTTAAGTTTTGCTTACCCTCTATGATCTCCTATCCTTTCTCACCTTCCTTATTGACACAGTTATCTTGGTAGGCATTTCACACCCAATACGAATGTTCATGCCCAAATTATCTTTACAAAGTTTCTGTCAGTTATTCCCATTTTACAAATGAAAATACTGAGGCTCTATGCAGTCTAAGCATTCTCCCAAAATATCACAGCTGGTAAAATTGGAAGAACTGGGATTTAAATCCACATGGATACCACAGAACAAGGACATGGCCCATGCTGCTGAACACCGAGCACTGCAGGGGCAAAAGCCAGTGCACCTTCAGGCGGTGCCTTTAGACCCCTTATACTAAGGTCTCCCAAGTCAGCACCCTCTGTGGAGTGCCTAGAGTGCCCCACTGACATCTGCGTGAACACTTCACTTCGACTTTGTAGAAGTCTCTCAACTGGGAAACTCTATCCTTTGCCCCATGTATTTTCTCAGTTTCACTTTGCCTAATTTATGTTGTTACTTCCTCAAATCAGAGTATGCCTTACTACTTTCTTTAAAAGTTAAGATTTCCCCATTGATTGAACTTTAAAAATCAGTATGAAATTTCACCTACTGTCTTTGAAAATTTCAAAAAACATTCTCAATGTACTTTTATAATTTTTCATATGGAATGCACCCCCTCATGGTACAAATAGATTATTATTTTGTGAATATTTTGGCAACCTTCCCATGCAGTCCTTTTTGGAAACCATCTTTCTCTTATTGCCTTACATGCTTTACTCCTGTTGTTCTGCACTTGTCTAACACCACATTATCATCCTATAAGGCTGCCTTTCAACCTAAATGCTTCTGTACCTTGCCCAGTCCTTTCTACCAAACCCTAAGTAATGGAGACAATGTGGAAAAAATAGGTTTGTGGAGTATAGGACCTAAAACCAGCCCCAGCACAACTGAAGAACAATGTTATCTTGACTCAAAAGAGCTACCTTAGGTCATAAAGTATTAAAAACTAGCAAATCCTTAATCTATGGTTTCACTTCTCTTTCTGTATTTTGCCAGAAGTTCAATCCATGTAATGATCCAGGCTTATACCAGAGGCCAAAAGTTGGAAGGTACTATATTTAAGAAGATCATTCAATGACATTTGGGGCTGGAGGGTTAGCTCAGTGGTTCCGGTGCCTGCCTCAATGACATTTGTTTCATTTTATAGTATATGAACATATAAACCAAGCAACAATAAACTATGAACAAATTATTTTCCATGTTCATTGATGGTGGTAATGCATGTTTCATTATACCAGCATCTGACATTTCTCTAGCTAAGTTCCAGATACAGTTCTGTCCTGCATAAATCCAAGAAAGATACTGGGAGTGACAGCCTAGGTCTGTTCCGTGAAAGACTGTCCCTGGGTGTGCATTTGTGGTGCACACCACTTACATCATACTGAACATGACCATTTGTCATCGCAGTTTTTTCCTGCCTAATCTTTTGTATTTTGTTTTAATTTTATGGACGTCAGAGCCTATATCATACTTACATTTGCCAAGGGTCAGAGGGCCTGTTCAAAGGTTCCACACAAATGAATCATACAGGTAATGATTTTTGAAGGATTACCGCAAGTCAAATTAATGACCAATAGACTTCAGAGTCAGTATACCTTCAGTGATCTTAGCTGGTACATAACTCTACCAAATAACGCCCATTGTACTGAGTGAAGATAAATAGGATGAGATTTGTAACATAGAACTGTGGTGTATGCCACATAGTAGGTGAGCTATTTTAATAGGTTTTTTAAAAGTATGTGGAAAAGTAAAATTTTTAACTTAGCATTGACATCATTCTCTACTGTCCTCTGAAGAGAATTCTGGTCTTGCCCTCTCTATTCTTTTATTTCTCAGTCTTCCAAAAAGAGTTGTATTTTGACATAGTAAATCTCTTGGCTCCTTTTCTAGTGAATAATAGGAAAGAGAAAAAAAGGAAAGAAAAAAATAGCTCTTAAGGCTGGAGAAATCTAAACATGGCAACAGGGAGTGATGAAAGTTGATGAGGGAGAAAAAGCACTTTGGGAATTGCTTCTGTGGTCCTTTTATCCCCTAGTACTTATGAGTATGGCCACAGGCTATACATTTCCTTTCAAAAGACTTGAGTTATTTGGAAATTATTCCTTTGGCAGGCTTGAGACTAAAACCTATATATAGTTCACAAATTTTTAAATACTAACATATAAGACTAAGTAATAAATTCTACTGAGTTCTTCAGTCTCCAAAATGTGACTGAGAATATATTTGAAATTGTTCATAACTTCGTCTTGTACCATTGAGCCCTCTCACAAGTGGCCTGTCAATGAGCCCCACCTCTAGTTCCAACAATGTATTGGAAAAGAAAACAACCTCGTGCTCAGGCTCAGAAGCAAATGCTCCTCCTTGGGCATTTATATCTACAAAATGATGGCCCATAATTTCAGGAAAGGATTATATCATCTTAATGATTGGCAGGTACAAAAAAAAATACATGACCTTGGGGTCCACATGTTCTGAGACTTCTCTATTGATCAGCTTTTATCTGTGTTTTGGTTCCAGTATTTTTAATCTTTAAAAGAGAAACCTACTGACCCGTGGACTATTTACTGTGTTCTTTGAGGTCTAAAAAGCAGAAGGTAAGGAATGACATACCTCAGGACAGAAGAAATATATGTAGTTTCTTGAGAATCTGTTTCATCATTATAAATTTTCCCCACATTCAAATGTATGCAGCAATCTCAGAACACCATGAGATAATTCTATATTTTCTCATTTAGACAAAATATATTTATTGAGATGGTGCTAAACTAAGTGCTCCAAGAATATTGTTACACTGAGTCCTCTAAAGTGTGTAGTGTCATTTTGCCAGTCCCGGTCTGTAGATCAAAATATGAGGTTCCCAAAGAAATGGGAAATTGCCTTAAGCCAATCCACCATTAAGTGGTAAGAGGGTATGATTGCAGGTCACGGGCTCTTGAAAGGGCAGTTCACGAGTGAAATGTTCATCAAGTGTGACCACCGACATGCTGAAGAACGTTTGTGGAACTTCTCCAAGACTGAGTACTTCATTGTAGCACGCAGTCAAAGTGAAAATGGAGGCCATTTGTTTGTAAATTAAGAATTTCAAGAAGACAAAACAAACCATTAAACTAAGTACAAGCTCTTCCAAGCACAGAAAATCTGTGTGACTACGTGGGCCACACCTCCATGAGGCTGGTTCTAGTTTTCTGATTCAGTCATTCAAAATATACCCTAAGTACTTAACTCCTTCAGGGGAATGATTCTTGCTACTGTTTAGGTAAGTTCCCAATGGCCCATACAGTAGAATTGTGGTCCTAAGCCTGGTGCTACTGGGAGTAGGTGAAAACTTTAAGAGGTGAAGCCATTGGGTGGAACACACCCTTGAAGGTAATGTGAGACCTTGGTCTCCTTCTGTTCCTCTTGCTTTTGCTCCTGGACACCAGGTGAATGGTTTTATTATATCACATGTGCTCACCCATGATGTTCTCTCCCAGGCTCACTGCAGGCCTCAAAACAATAAAACAAATGGATCCTGCAGCCAAACTCCCAGAACTGTGAGCAAAATAACCCTTTCCTCTTCATACATTGAGTAAATGCCACGTATTTTAGTTACTTACTGTGAGAGAAAGCTGACTAATGCAATTTCACATTATGATTTAGTTCTTTTATAGTTTAATCTCCTTACTACCATAGTGATTTCATTGGTATCTGTCCATGACAGGAAGCAGGGCTTCCCTCAAGAGTTCACAGAAAAATTGGACCCGGTCCTATCAGTCAAAGAAAGCCAGCTTTCTTAAGTAGGTAGTTTCTTGAGTCATAATGAAACAATCCTTTAAGTAAGCTTTAATTTGAAAGAAAAAATTATAACAAAAACAATGAGAAAAGGTGAAAATACAACTCCTTTCTGACAAGGAGTATTAGTCACTTTAAGCATTGTGGAATAAAAATGTTGATGTTGGCTGCCTGCACCAGCCTGTGGCGACTATCACAGCCTCAGGACACACACACCCGGCCCTGACAGTTATTACCTTTACTAAGATGTTGGCCTTAAGGATACTGAGCATTATCATCTAGGTAATGTCTTTGATTCACAATGGTGCTATATTTTGAGCAGAGCCATCCTGGCTGATAGAATATTGTGCCAATACTACATACTCTCTCTATTGTATTTATTCATTTCTCTTCCAGGATACATTCCCTGAGTACCACAAGCTATGAAAGCTAGAAGCTCTTACAAAATTTAAGGCCCACATATATTATCTATAGCTGTCCACAACTATTGCCATTAAAACTCTAGTTACAGCCTCATCACATCCCCATCCTGCCGGATTTATCTGAAGTCAGTTTAGTTACTGAATCATTTCATCCTGGCCTTAGCTTTCCCAAAGCATTCCAGAGGCTGAGAGTCTAGCCAGCCCAAAAAGTCCAAAGGCGCCATTAGGGCATAAATCTTAATACAGAAAACATCACTAAAATCAATAAGCTTTGGCAGGTCCTATCATATATCAAGGAGTATAGAAAACAGGAAAGAAGTAGCCGTCACCCTCTGTTGACTTTATATCATAGTTCATTCACCTGTCACTCAAGCTGCTCGCAGAGTCAGAAAATGCTTCTGCCTCATTCTTGGATTGGCCATATATTATAAGTTCTTTAGGACAGTCTCAATTTCAAATATTCTGTTCTGTTGTCCCCATAGGTGTACTTGGGTCTGTCTGATTGTTTCTGATTTGGGGGTTGAGGAAATGTGTCCTCTCCAATTTTTTTTTCCTTATCACATCATAGTAGAATCAAGCTATATAACCCTGCATGAGTTTCTAAAACCTAAGGTCTGAAAAATATTGTGAATGCAAGGGGAATGATTATATTGTTCTTATTTTTCTTTTGGCCATGGAACCCATTTTTTAGATTTAAATTCTTTATTTTTAATATTATTTCAGATTGACAAACTACATTTGTGTACATTTATGGGGAAAATGTGATACTGTGATATATGTATGCAATGTGGTAAGATTAAATCAAAATAATTACCATATCCATCACCTCAATTGCCTACCATTTTATACGGTGAGACACTTGAAATATTTTTCTCTTAGTTATATTGAAATATGCACTACATTATTATTGAGTTCAGTCACACTGCTTAGATCTTAGAACTTATTCCTTCTATCTATTCGTGAACTCTGATCAACAAGTTCTCCATTCAAACTTTCCCACTCTGCCACCAGCCTCAGGTAACCATTTCTGAGCCCAGTTTCATTACATCTCACATATAAGTGATATTTTGTTGTTAGTCTTTCTGTCCCTGACTTAGCATAATATCCTGCAGGTTCATCTGTGTTGCACCCATAAATAACATAAGAAAGTTCCCTCCCCTTTTAAAGACCAACAGTATTCAATGGTGCATGTAGTATCCGTATCCACCATTGTTTTTACCCAACTATCCATTGATGGACATTTAGGTTTTCTGTATGTGGTTGTTATGACTCTTGAGATTCATAAGTAGCAAGTATGAGAGTACAGATATGCTGATTGCAATTCCTTCAGATATATACTCAGAAAAAGATTACTTGGTCAAGAGTAGTTTTATTCTTACTTTTCTGCAGAAATTAGATATCATTTTCCACAGTAGAAGCATTGTTTTTATTCTCACACACAATTTCCCTTTGATTTGTATTCTTTCCAATACTAATTTTTCATCTTTTTATAAAAAAATCACCATGAGCCGGAGGGTTAGCTCAGTGGTTCCTGCACCTGCCTTGCAAGTGCAAGGTCCTGAGTTCAATCCCCGGTAACCACATACAATGCTGGGGGTGGTGACTCATGCCCACTGGCAATCAATTCTATGATACACCTGTATCTTTTCTGTTCAACACTGAGTCATTGGAAAAGTAACTTATGAATGAAATAACATGAAGCGAGAGACTTGAAAATGAAAAAAAAAAATGAATGAAAAAAAAAACGCATTGGTTTGGAGACAGGAAGATCTGTATTCTAAACTTGCTTCTGCTACAAACTAGCTTAGCAAGTCATTTGACCTGCCACTTCTTCAACTATAAATGTATGCATTCTTAATATGTAATCAGTGAGACATCTCTTCTACCTTCAACAGACGCAGTGATGACACTAAGCAATGTAAAACATCTTATGAGGAGCTCAACACTATTTCTCACCCTAACAATGGGGGGAAACACCACGTGTGTTTCCTACTTCACATTTCCATCCTCACAGCTTTTAGCTCAGTTCCATTATGACTCCCCTTGCCTGAGGTTCAAGAGCTATAAACAATAGTTTCAGAGAAAACAATAATTCACTTATACTCGGTAGAAAAGCCAAGAGAAAAGAGCACGAGGTTTGGAGTAAAGTTAAGTGGAGCTCACTCATTCTCTTGCCATTTAGAAAGCAGACATAGATAGGGCTCATGTTCTCCAACGATCCTCCCTAGTTTGTGACCCTATTAAAGTGTTTACCTTTTTTAAAAAGGTAATGTAGTAGCAGAAAGACAATCTGCAAAACAGATTCAGCATTATTACCTTGTACACACATCAGTGGAAAAGGCCTACATATTCCAGTTTTAATTTCTGAAATCAGTAATAAGGAACTCTGGATTGTCTTATGGGTCCAAGATTCAGGCAAAACCCACAAGCACTGTAGTAACAACAATCCCTCACCCGTGATTTTATTCTGTATAGATTCAGTTGCCCATGACCAACCAAGACCCAAAACATAAAATAATTTCATGATGGAAAGTTTCAGAAATAAACAATTCACAACTTTTAAATAATTTTATTATAGTTTATTGTTATTGTTGTTCTATTTCCTTATTAGTACTATTAATCTGTTACTATGTCTAATTTATAAATTAACTCTATCATAGGTAAATGTGTATAAGGAATGATATTGTGTATAGTATTTCACACTGTCTGCAATTTCAGGCATTCCCTGGAGTCTTGAGACACATGCCCTGTGCGTAACAGAGAAGACTACAGTGTCATTAAATTGGCAGAACTCAATTCCCTCTTCCTCTTCAATACTATAAGGCAGGCACATTCCAACAAATATTCTTGATAACAGAAACTGGTATCATCCACATACCCCTTTCTCAGGTGATTCTTTTTCTTACTAATGACAGAATCAGAAAAACAAATGCAGAAGCTCAGAATTGAATGCAAAAGAGAATGATCTTATCTCCAATGGTTTTCTACTAACACGAAGGTCTATGGGGTATTTATGAAATTTCTGATCATTGAGCATGAGATTATGTGTATGTATATATATATATATATACACACACATATGATATATATACATATATACATACATATATACATATATATGTATATATACATACATATACATATACATGTATATATACATACATACATACACATATATATGAAAGACAGGGCTCATGTAGATAGAGCAACTAAAAGTAAAAAGTGCTGGGCCGGAGGGTTAGCTCAGTGGTTCTGGCGCCTGCCTCGCAAGCATAAGGTCCTGAGTTCGATCCCCAGTAACCACATATAATACTGGGCGTGGAGACACGCCCACCAACAATCAACACCGCATACCACAATGCCGGACGTGGTAGCTCACGCCTGTAATCCCAGCACTCGGGAGGCAGAGACGGGAGGATTGCTGAGTTCGCGGCGGCTTGCCTGGGCACCATAGTGAGCTCAGGGCCAGCCTGAACTACAAGGCGAGACCCTGTCTCAAAAGCAAAAAAAAAAGTAAAAAGTCCTCCAAACACTGTCAGGCCTCAGAACTTCTTTACAGGACTCTGAGGTTGCACAACTAGAGGAGACACAAAGCCACATTTCTCAAATATCATCTGTACATGAATTAGTTGGGAGACCTGGTACAGTAGAGATTATGGTGTAGAAGTTCTGGGGTGCTGCATTTTTTCCAAATTTCCAAGTGATGCTGATGTGCTCTATAAATGACACTTAGAATAGCAAGGCAATAGTCTGCCAACTGTAAGATTCAGGGAGCATACAATTCATTACACTGTGGGGCTCTGATATATGGGCTGTATAGACCACTTGAAGTCAGATCCTTGATCTTCCACTTCAGGTCAGTGTGCACCTAAGCAAGCTACCAGTTTCTCTGGGTCATTTCCTAATTCTATTAGAAGGGCATGTAAGTTCATGTCCATAGGATCGGTCAACCACTTCTGGACATAAAGCCAAAGATCATTAGATGCTAATTTTTATGCTTCCAAAGATACACTTTTAAAACTGCATTGCAAAAGAGGGAGATACCGTATTACAAGGTGTCTGGAAATTGTGGTTGAGGAATACATGTTTATTTATACTGCTGTATTCAGGAAATGATTTAAGGCAGCTGGTTGTTAATTGCTTTCCTCAAGTATCCATATCCATAACAGCTGGCATGAATACAAACCTATAAGTACAGAGCAGAAAATAATGAGAGATGCACTCATTCCAAAAGTGGGGATATATCCCAGGTAAAGGTGAAACTGTTAATATTGTTGACAAATAATCTTAAGGTCAGATGACGTTGATTAAGGTATTAACTTACTGCATTTATCTCATTTTCTGAAATTTTTTATTCTTCAGATTCCAATTCAAGGTTAGGATTTAAAATTGAATTTGATTTCAAGACAAACTGAGAGGGCTAGAGATTTAGCTCAGTGGTTCCGGTGCCTGCCCCGCAAGCAAAAGGTCCTGAGTTCTATCCCCGGTAAACACATACAATGCTGGGCGTGGTGACTCAGGCCCACCAGCAATCAATACCACATACCACAGTGCCGGGCGTGGTGGCTCAGGCCTGTAATCCCAGCACTCGGGAGGCGGAGACAGGAGGATTGCTGAGTTCCAGGCTTGCCTGGACTACGTAGAGAGCTCAGGGCCAGCCTGAACTACAAAGCGAGACCCTGTCTCAAAAAATAAATAAATAAATAAAAATAAAAAATAAACTGAGAAACAAACTGCATATATGTTTTCTGTTCCTGTAACTTAATTTTCTTATTATTAAGATCAAATGCAGAATGTTGGCAATACTCCACTACATACTTAATTACAAAGGACCCCTGTGGAGCGAAATGCTAAACAAAGGAGCTAAAGGACTCTGAAACATTGTATTTCGGGAGTAAGGATGTGAGTAAAAGAATATAGGTTGTCTGTGAGAATATTTGACGGTGGACTGGATTTCTGAGTAAGCAAAATGTTGTTAGTGTGACTTTCTTGAACAAATACATATTGTATTTGAGTCAGAAGGACCTGGAGGCTATAGGTAAGTCTTGGAAGCACTAAATCTCTTTACCAAGGACTGATCTGAGACACGGTTACTTTGAAATCATTTCATCTCTTTTGTTCCTCTTGTGGAAATGAAGGATTGAAGATATCCATTTCACCTCAGCGAAGCACTGGTACAAATTAATTTTGGTTTATAAATGGCTGCAAAGTACTATCACCCAGAAGTATATATGATGAAGGTATGTATGTATGTGTTCACACAACACACGTGCCCCAGTTGGAATGCAAATAAATCCCAAAGGAAATTGATGACAAATATCAAAACATGAAGTATTTACTCTAGGAGCAAGGGAGAAGTCATGTTCTGCAGAAAGATGAAGGATAGTTTAAGCACATATTTAACTTAAATGTGTGATTTAAAAAAAAATGATATGTAGGATACAGCAGCTCAAGGGAAGCTGGTAGGGTCTGTTATCTATACTGAGGAATTACAGAGAGTTGCCAAGCATTTGTGCATTCATCTAGTCCCTCGGCACAACTTTATGGAGAAATAGCAATGGGCTAAGCAGTGTCCTGTGGGCAGAAACACCAAATAAAATAGAAATATATTGTCCTTTACTTCAAGAAACTCACAATCCAGGAGTACAGGCAGATAAGTGAAATAATGACCACAGTTGGCTGTCCTAAGCGCCTTGGCACGCTCATACACAAAGACACCATGAAAGCAAAGGAGAGACGCACCTCCTTCAGTCAGATTCGGACTTGAGAACAAGATTTCTGGAGATGATGCTTGAATTGAACCTGAAGGATGAATCACAGTTCGTCTGACTGTGTTCAGCGCATGAAAAATCTCTCATCCAGCCAAATTCAGTAACTAAAAGGCTCAGGCCTCACCTCTTTACGCTTATAAATTTATGTGAGTTATCTCTCTAGGAAGGGAGGTTGTGATTTGACTGGAAACTGTTCCATATGGAACATGGAAGGAGGTAACAGCATTAGAAATTCTCAGATGCAACCAAGTTATAAATTTTGCAGAGCTCCCCTGGGGGCTCCTGTATGTACTTTTGCTGCAATTAGAGGAGCTCCGAATTCTCCTGTTTTGCACAGTGGTCATATGTCTGAGAGTCCAATTGAAAAAGTACTCTGTGGCTCAGGTAGTTTTAAGAACTACTGCAAAATGTACAGAAAAACTCTAGCTCAGTGGAGAAGGGGGCCACCTGGTCGGGAGTAAGTTTTCCTGTCCTCAGCTCTGGCCTATCAGTGATCTCCTGATTCTCCTTACTACCCAGGACCCTGATGGTACTGTTGGTGTCGGCAAAAGACAAATGCCCTTTTTATTTTCTTTCTCTGTCATATTTATTCCTTCCCCTCATCACATTCCCACACCAAGTTTCCTATAGAAATTTTGCACTCTATAAAAGCTGTCATACTTTCTAAAGCTCATTTGCATCTACAGGTGTTCATGTCAAATATGATAGAGAAAGAAAATAAAAGAGCATGTATAAAGCGGGGGAGAAGGTGTGGGTGTGTAGGGATAGGGGTAAAAATGAGAATTAACTTGTGTCATATACTGGTACAAATTCCCCAATGCTATACATGATTTTGAGATGTATATAAATTGTACCAATAAAGAATTCAATTAATAAAAAAAAGACAAATGCCCCATGACGTTCTCCTCTGAGTACCTATGCTACACTTGATCTTAGCCAAAAGGCCGAGAAGTGATGAGTACCTATGCTTTAGTTGTTGGATTGTCAGATCTGTCTCAAGGAAAAGGAAATGGTGTTCGCAGCACTGGGCAGCTTTTTTGGGGAAATGGTTTAAGTGATATACTGAGGCAGCAAATTCCCCTGTCTCTATGGGGTGTTCTGACTGGGGTTCCAATGCCAGGACCTTCTACAGATTCCTTCTGCACTCTGTCACTATGGAAGGGGCCTAAGGCAAGGAGCCCTGTGTATTCCAGGTTCAGCTGCCCATGGATCTTTCAAGTCTTGATTATCTTTCCAATCAGTAGCATGTGCTGCTCAAGGAGAGAAAAATAAGTGCTGAGCGATAAAAGGCATAAAATGCACCAATAGTTGAGCTTCCACCAGGCAAAAAGAGACACTTGGAGAGATTAAGAAGCTGTCTCAATACCTTAAAAATAGTAGCACAGAAATGTAAATGTTGACTATTACTTGTGATGCTAGAAAAGTAATCCTCTCTGGAAGAACAAGAGGTAAAGAAAAGGAAAAAAGAAGAAAGGAGAAGGGAACAGAGAGAAAGAGAGAGCAAAACAGAGCTCCCTTATGAAATTGTTTTTTTCTTAACAGTTTAGGTCAATTTCAACTAGGTCACAAGGATGAGTGTATCTTCAGAATAAAGTCTTTAATCGGCTGATGGATATGAAAAAATAAATTACTGTGGCAAAATGTAATAAACGTTAAAGGGAAAATGATGAGGGTAATATAACTACATTGATTTAACTAGGATGATATAGAGGAATTGTCTGTTTTATAGGTTTCTAGATGTCTATTAGTAGCTCTGTATTAAGGAATAGGGCTGTTCTCTTGATATACTTAAGAGCTGTCAGTAATTCCTATTTCACAGTCCACTGCTTCAATTCAAAAAGTGTGTTCCAGCCCTTGGTGACCCCATCCGGAAGGCACTGGAGGGTGACCAGCTGCCAAAGGTTTGCTTTCAGGCAGCTATCTGGTGTGCAGCCGTATTATTCAAAACTGGGCTGTGTTTCAGAGGAGCCAATCATTTCATCCAGTTCCTCACTGCTCTCCCACCTTGCTGAACTGCAGTATCATTTGTTTTAATCGCTTGGTATCAGGCTCATTATGTCCAGATCTTTTCTGGAAAGAGTAGCCTCCTAGGTGGGGGGAATGGCAATTGAGGACATTTAGGGAGCAGGCACCATGCCAGTCCCTTGAGGCACATGTCCCCAGAGATAGGGCACCTTCTCAGGATGAAGCAGGAGGCATATCCTGTAGGCAGAATGTCATTTTTCTACTATGATCATGTCACTGACCTATAAAAAATATCCTACAGGGCCTGATGGCCCACTGAATTAAGCCCAAATTATTGTGAGAAGAAAAAAAAAGAGGAGAAAACTCATTTCTGATCACCTACAAGGTACCACACACTGTGATGAACATTTTCCAGTGCAAACCCATTTAATACTATGTAACGAGGATCGCTTCGATGACTCTCCTTATCAGAGACCCAGCCTAATGATACCCTTTTAGTTTTTACACTCAAATCTCTTTAGTGATAATTTTCTTACCATTCTCCTTTCTGTAGCACATTTTACTTGGCCTCTTTTCAAGTGTTTAAATAAGGATGCAGCACCAAAAGTGTCTAGATCAGGCTCTGAAGCACCAACCTGTTCAGGCACACAGCCCCTCGACACTCTGGTTACGTTCCCACCAAAGGTGAGGTTGTTGGTGTAAGACAGTAGTTCTCGATGCCCCTGCGGGGACATTTAGCAGTGTCTGGTGATATTTTTACTGTATGAATCGGGTGGAGTGGGAGCTAGTGTCATCTAGTGGGAAAGCCTAATTGCCGGTATAAGGTATGAAAGATATAAAGTGTGAAAGTTTAAATAAAAAATTATTAAAGTAGAAGGCATACTGCCATCAATCCCCCCTCAAAATACTCTGGCTCTCTAACAGTTTATATCTAAACATCATCTCAAAGCCTCACAAGCTCATAGGTGGGTCTTTTCAGAGGTGATTGGTTCACAGGGTTGTGATACCCAGAAGTACATTAGCCCTGGCTGACCAAATCTTCCCTCCTGACTTGTTAGTTTTTAGCTTCCTGACCCCTACACCTTGAGCTGTTTCTCCTCTGCCATCTTTCTGTGCCAGGCTGCCCTGCCTTGGAGACAGCTGACTATTGGCTTAAACATCTACAAACTGTGAGCCAAAAGTAAACCTTTCCTCTTTTAAATTGTGGCTGTCAACTATCCCATGGTAACAATGAGAAAGTAGCTAAGGCAAATATTTGTACAAAAGAAGCTGGGTTTCTTCTATGACACCACCTGACCATGAGGTTCAAAAGCCTTTAGAATTGGCTTGAGGGACCAGTTTGAACAGCTTTGGAGATGCAGGCTGGAGAAGCCCTAGAATGTCCCAGCCAAACCAAGTGGGAGAGGTTAGAGCTCAAAATCCCTGAATGTTGACTGCAATTCAGCCAATGAAGATCAAGCTCAAGAGTGTTCATTTGGGAAGCTGGACTCCAGGCCACATATGTTATTGCTCTAGAAGAACATCTGTCTGCATTTTGCTCATGTCCAGAGATCTTATGCAAGGTTGAGATTCTGGGAAGTGGACTGATGAATCTGGTAGAGGAAGATCCAAGGTAGCCAAACATTCAGGCTATGGCCCGGGTACTGTCAGAGGCTTCTAGCCATCCCTACATTAAGAATCAAGAGCAAATGAGCCAGTAGAATGATTTAAATAGTTTTGAGTTTAGCCAGAAATGAATTTCTACTGAAGTTGTGGCCTACAAAGATGGAGATGTGGAAAATTTGGTTACTGAAAAGATTAACATTAAAAGGAAACCAAGAAATCATTTGAAAGGAAAGAGGAGCTAGGGAGTGGGGGAGGGGGAGAAGGAAGGAGAAAGAAGAAAATTTTAAAAAGGATAAAATGGAAACAATGTAAATGAGGAGTAGGAGAAGAGAAGGATGGGAAAAAAGAGGAATCAAGATAAATCATGTACAGGTACAAATTCCCTATGATTAATGTGATCATAATGTATATATTATAATATATAAATATTATATCTATATGAACTCTACCAATAAAATTAATCAAAAAAGAAATCAGGAAAATGATGGATATATGTGAAAGATTTTTAAAACACACATGAGAAAATTTTAAGTAATTATCATAGTCAAATCCAAAGAAAAGTGGACTATTACTCATGGTATAAAGTTAATATTACTGTTCTGGGAGGGGGGGGAGAAAATAAGAAAGCCATGTACTTTGAAAAAGGACAACAGAAGAAACTGTCTTGAGGGCATGGGAGGAACCAACAAGACCATCCCTTTACAGACTCAAAATTGTAAAGGTAAAAGGCTCCTTTGAGAACAGAGCTCAGGCACTGTGCTCCAGAATCACAGCAGCCTAAGGAACAGGAACTGATTCCCTCTAATTCAGTTCACTATGCTCAGTCATCCAGGAACTCAGAAACCTCTGCAACTACCAGCAATATGCAGAAGAGCTCAGACTTTAGTATCATTCACATGGTGCTTGTTCGAGGAGCATGCAGAACGCAGGCGTTGTGGAGTCATGGAGGCTTCCACCCCGATTTCACAAGATCGCCTGGGGGGCCAGGCACTGTGAGGACAGTTTCTGCAGCTGTGAGTGTGAAGCTGAAAGAGCAGTACAGACTCCACTATACTGAAAAACCAGGAGTGTGTAAGGTTTGAGGGAGGCTGGAAGGGTTGAGCAAAGCTGGCCCAAGAGAAAAGCAGGAGGCTTCAATCACAGTCAGTGCCATAGGGGTGGAGCCAGCCAAGCCCTTTGGAGTTCACATCTCATCAGGTTGCCCCAGTGCTTGACATGAAGTAGGAGATTTAATGTTTGACCTGCTGGATCTCAGTTTTACAATGATCCCATTCCTTCCTGTCCCCTTAGTTCTGCCTTTTGGAATGTTTATCCTGTGCCATTGCATATTAAAATGGTTTAACTTTCTTTCTTATTTTCACAAGGGCTCCCAAATAAGAACTTGCCTTTAATTTCCAAAGAGTCTTTGGACTTGGATTTTAAGCAGTGGTGAAATTGAACTAAATACAACTCTTGGAGATGCACTCAATGCATTTTGCATAAAAGGATGTGCATAAGTCTTTTGGAAATCAGGGGTTGATGTTATGATTTATATCTAGATGTCCTCCAAAGCCTCATGAACTCATAACCGAGGCTGCTGGGAGATGGTTGTATCAAAAGGGTGTGACCCTCATTGGTGGATTAGTCCTGAAAGAGTGTATGTCCTTTGAGGGCTCTTTGCTTCCTGACTGCCATGCCATGAACAAGCCTCTTCTGTGATGCCCTCTGCCATTCCACCCTGCCTTGGAGCCAGCTGACTATGAGATGAAACCTCACAAACTATGAGCCAAAATACACCTCAAATGTTTTAAATTGTGGGTTCTGCATATTGTGTCCCAGCAATAAGAAAAAGCTAGACACCTTGCTTTGAATGTACTTACCCCATCTTTCTTGCCACTTTCCGAAATGGTTCTGGAAGTCCTACTCTGTGAGTGTTTTTACAAAATATGATTAAAAAATATGGCAAAAGCTACTTCCACGCAGCATCCATTGGAAAGAAAGACTCATAAAAACGTCATACTATGTCCTTATCCACCTTACGGGATCTGACACCATACAAATTCTAGCTCTTGCCCAAAGTCACAATAGCCATAATTGATTTCACATCAACTCAGGACATCTAGGCAACTAAAGATGTTCAAGAAAGTGGATTTACAGAACAGCTTCAGAAAGTGGCAAGAAGAAGGAAATAGGTGTAGGTGAGGCAAAGAGAAATACTTTGAGGGTAACAAATGGCAGTGTGTCTTTTACTATAAAAAATTTCATTTAATTGAAACATTGACCATATTTTTATCACACCTCATAAACATCCTATGATGCATAGGACAGGTCCCCAGACAAATGATCCTTCAGCTCAAAATGTCTATAGAGCTGAGCAAGAAAAAACACCCAAGGTCAGCACAGTGGTTGCTGCGTCCTCTTCTGTGCTATCGTATATATCTGGCTCTTATGTCAAACAGCCCAGCCAGTCTGAACTACTCTCTGCTTCAGTTTCCTCCCAAACACAGGATCCTTCCCAGTAGCTGTTCTCACTCCACTCCTGAGCCTTTGGCTGCTCTGGAAACCATGCCTCAAGGGAAGGGTGGCACTTTCCTCTTCCACTTGGCCATCAGCTTCATGTGGCCTCAGACTGAGAGTGAGGATCACGTAAAATAAGCCAGCTTTCCATTTTTATCTGTTGTCTAAGGTCTTCTCTTACTATTAACAAGGGTCATCTTTTATTAAATTCTCATTATCTGCATGACACAGTGTTTGGGGAGATTTATTTTTAAAACTTTATCACTTCATCTTTACACAGCCCTACAAGATAAACAGCACCTCAATTGTAAAACCTCAAAACTGAAGCTCAGTGATGTGATACCGTGTATACAACACAACCTTTCATTCCTTGGGTGCATTATTTAATCTTCAGTGTTAGTAAGAGGACAATGCAGGATTCAAAATACATACATCTGACATCAAACCTATGCGAAGTCTTCCTGCTCTGTCACACAAATCTGTTTTTACAATGGATAGGACCCTTTCAACGGCTGAAAATAAACCTGTACTCAAAAGTGATTGTTAGAGGCAATTTGGCAAAGCCAGTTAGGTACTCTCAGTAATCCACGCTCATCAGTGGATTCCAAAGGCCGAGATTTGGATTGTGAGATGTAAAAGTCTCCTTAGTTCCTTTCCTAGAAGAAGAAGCCATAGAAGTCTTCCATGATCGCAGCAGACTAACGTGAGGGCCGCTACACAGCTTGCGGTAGCAAGAGGCTCAGCCGTGATGGCAAGCTGCCTATGAGTCATCTATTACTGCACAAATAATCACTCCCAAGTCTGTGTGTCACACTCTCCGTGCAGCAGGAGTCTGAAAGCGGTTTGGCTGGAAGGCTGTTGTCACCCTGCCCGACTGGAGCTGCAGCACTGGTTCTCAGGGTGGCTCGTTCCCTCGGGTGGGAAGCCCTTCTGGGGCAGGGTGCTGACCGGAACCCCCAGCTTTGTGCTATGAGGGTCCGCCTGGAGGGCTGTTCCCCTCCTCGGGGCACAGTGGCCCACTTGCTGAGCAGTGAATCCTCCGAGAGAAGGTGAGCAGAGCCTGCACTGTTCGTTCTCACCCCGTCTCACAAAGCGGCATTAGCCTTGTTTCTGTACTGCACCACTGAATGAAGAAGCCAGCCCTGCACAGTGCGGAGGACAATACACAAGGGCACAAATCCCAGGACAGAACTCTTTAAACACCGTGTCTGCCAAGATTCAGCCACAGGAAAGATTTCCTAGCCTGAGGGCGCGCTGCTATGTGAGACCAGGGTACACAGACGCTCGAATCTAACAATGTCTGAACAGATTCAGAGCAAGCTAAGAAGTTTACATTCCGCACCGATTCTGGGTAGTCATAGAGATCCCTGGGGCTGCCGGGAATGAAATGAAACGCCTGTGACCCTGGCTCCCTAGGAGGCTGAGCCAGGAGTACTGCAATTCAGCCCAGCCCAGGCAATTTAGTGACTCTGTTACACCTGTTTCTGAATAAAAAGAGCAGGGGATATAGTCACATGGGGAGGTCCTGTGTTCAATCTGTAGTACTAAATAAATAGGTATCTCTGAAGTAAATGGACATTTAAAAAAAAAAGAGTATTCAAACAGAACAAAGTGAATGGATCCATTAACAGAAGGGAAAACAAAATTACTGTTTGTTTTATTGAGATATCTCAGAGGGTTTTCATAATATGTGTATCTCTGATAGAATGCTTTGAAGTAAACAAATGCCACCAGGCAGTGTTCTACAAGACAGAAAGCAAGAAGGGTTTGGTCTGAGAAAACCAAATAGGAAGGCCAACTCTAGGCAAGAGATAGTTACTCTGTTGAGAAAGAGAGAGAGAGAGAGAGAGAGAGAGAGAGAGAGAGAGAGATGCTCTCCTCTATTTTATAGGATCTCTTGAAAGTTGAAAAACTGACACTAATGTTTATGTATTGGTCCCCTGCACCCACCATGAAAAGAAAGAGCATAGGGCCCTGCCTGGACCGAGAACACAGCTGACTGCCTGCCTTCTGAGGAGGCAGACAGCACGGGACATGCCCCGGGCAACGCTCCATGCACGTCATACTGTGTCCTCTGTAATTCAACTCCTCACTATAACATTATACCAGAAACACTTCCCCGTGTTTCAGATGGCCAAAGCACTCCTTACTAAGGAGTATCATGCTATTTGTAATATCTCATGAAATTTACTGTCCTGGGGAAATGGGGAGAAAATAAACCTGAAAACATATTATAATTAGTATATAAGACCATAGTTAAAATGTTTTGTAAAAATCATCACAGTCATTAGAGTAACCAAGGTCAAGTAGAGGCAGAGTAGCTTCATTAGTCATAGATGCTCTGTAGTTAGAAGTCCTAGGCTGAGCCCCATGGTCCTATAGCCCACCAGTTTTGTAGTGATTTCTTTATTTAAAGCATGGCATTAATAGTGCCAACCTCAGGAGGCTACTGAGGTCTGTAACAGAGGTACAGC
The DNA here is from genome assembly GCA_004025085.1 of Thryonomys swinderianus. Lineage (NCBI taxonomy): Eukaryota > Metazoa > Chordata > Mammalia > Rodentia > Thryonomyidae > Thryonomys > Thryonomys swinderianus. The sequence goes on from PVIC010002418.1 coordinate 57,529, forward strand.
TTCCACTGTTCATCTGACCAATGCCAGGAGACATGTTCATGTGCTGCCTTGGCTGCCTGGTAAGTGGTGAACCATGTGTAGGACAACAGTTCTGTAAGATTACAAGGGAGCTGAACAGTTCCTCTTAGGGGGCCTCAGAACATAGCTGACTGCTTTGCTTCAACACTGATGATGATGCCAGCATAGGCAAACTCACTGATCTTCCCGCTGCATGAAAGTATAGCACACACAGCTATGAATATTGCAATGAACAGTTCTTGATGGCAATAATAAACAACCATTCCTGGTGTATGTGTTTGTAACGGGACATGTTTATCATTATATCAGAGCATCCCTTCTAATTATATGAAGCAAGTTCCTATGGAACAGAATTCTCTACAGGTTATACCAGCAAGAGCCTCACGCTTCTCATGTTCATGGTCCCTTGATTACATCATTTCCTCTCGCACTTGGTTTAATCTCACGTAGCACTAAACCCCCTGAGGCATATGTCCACCGTGGAGTCAGCCCTTGCAGACAATAAGGCTGTGTAGGATTGTGTATGTGACCTCCATGGCACTGCTGCAGGAAGAAATTACTGAATGATCCTTCTCAGCGTACACATCTGTGGTTAGACTGCACACAATCATAACATGTTTTTAATAGTCATTCAACATCATGGAGTCAACTCAGATTATTCACAAAGCTTCACCTGTTTGACATTTGTTTCACTTTAGCTGTCTTAGCATCATTTCCACATTATGTATGAAGATGAATGATTTACTTACTGTAAGTAAGTTTTGGACTAGAGCCACAACCCAACAGTTTGGACTATACCAATCTCCTTCGGTTCCACTCCTAGTGGCTGCATGGGTAAACTGACGTTACCTAGAAGAAGAATCATTCCCCTTGAAGTTGAAACTCCAAAAAGCAATCAGAGGGCAGGATCTCTATGTAAATCGAAGTGGCAGTTCATCCAAACTGCATAATTCCATAAGAAATAGGAAAAACTAGAATCACCATTTTCAGGGATCCTTTTACCAGTCTAAAGAAACAGACATGTTGCTTGTCAAATATTGTGATTGGACCATCTCATCAGTGTTCAGATCACCTGGCTGTGCCCACCAGAGCCCATCATTGAGTCTTTTCTAAAATAAACTAGGCCCATGTATCTGTCAGGAACAGGCTATTTGGTGTCACTTGTAAAAAACTGAGAAGAGCTTTCCTGCCTTCTTTGCAATGTCTTTAGCAGATTGAGTTATAACACTGAGAAAACAGGGAGCTATAATACCTCAGTCTGCACAGTCTGTCCTTCCAGCCAGTCCCAGGCTTCAATATTAATGGATTTTCCACTCCAAGTGTTCTTACCTGAATGGCTGAAAGTTAAACTGATGAAAGGAAAGTAGCAATTGTGACTCAGACATGTTCTTGTGGACAATTACTGGTCTCCAGTACTCTTCTCTTCTCTTCTCTTCTCTTCTCTTCTCTTCTCTTCTCTTCTCTTCTCTTCTCTTCTCTTCTCTTTTCTTTTTAACTCTTATCTTTCATTTACCTACATCTTGCTGAAGAATGCAGTGATACTAAATAAAGATATCACAGCAAGAGAAAAGCTCCTAGGATTTTGAAAATGTATTCTTCCACTGAACATCTCAGATCAAAACCTTACCCTTGAATACCTGAACTTGACCAGCCTCAGGACTCTTTCTGAACCCTGAACCTTATTTCCCCATCCTGCAAGGGGAGGCCCCCACATTTTCCTCCCCACAATCCACACAAGTAAACCAAAATCTCTAGGCACTGAGATGATTATCAAGTGATGCTTGGCTCTGTCCATCCTCCAACACAATGGATGTTAATGAATATGCAGATTCAGGATCGCTCGGACTTCTGCAACCTCACCACTCTTGAGTCCTTACTCCCCATCCCCAAAATACACTAGGTGCCACCCTCCAGGCCCAGGCGTATGCATTGCCCGAAGAGTACTGGGTATCTGGTATACCCTCCCCAAGGGAGACTGATACCTCTCTGCTGCTTGGGAAAGCCTTGCCAGAGCCCCTAGAGCAGGCGGTTTGGCTTCTCTGTTCAGTGTCTGTGCAAGACACCGTGTGGTTGCTTCCGAGCAGATGCAGCTGTCCCTAAGTCTTCCTCCTGTGCTTCCTTCTTACCAACTCTTTCTTTCTCCTGCCAAACCAAAGTAGCAGTCAAGCTACACTGCTTAAAACTGAACAGAACTGGATGTAGAAACTGTGCTTGAAAAGTAAAGATATAAATCACATGACCGAAATAAGAGGTACGTGATCAGGTTAAGGACAATCACAGAATACCAAGGTAAGAAGCTAAAATCATGTGATACAAGCCACATTATATATACTACAGAAGCAATCCTCATAAACACCCTGGGATGCCTTAGACCTTCTAACGTTGGTCCATGAGACCAAAATGATTTTCATAAAACTACTAAGATCTTATTTCCCTTGTCCATTGTCTTGATATTTTCCCGCACAGGTCAAAAGCAATACAAGCACTTTCACAAGAATTACGACCCTCTGACTAGTAGCCATTGTTCTTTACTGTCTTGCCTTTGCAGGATATTTTCTAAAGATCTATTTTATCTAAGATTTATTTTAAAAAGAAAATAAAATTATTAATGTTATTAAGTTTCAATCTTTGCATGTTTTTGTTACACTGTATTTTACAAAATAGGAATGACACTCAAAGCACTTGTATAGCATAACCAAAGTCTGGTGTTTTTCTCACAGAAATATTTGTATAAATTGCTTGAAGTGTGAGCTCAACTAGAGACTTTTTACCTAAAGCGCCATTTTTTTTTTCCTGAAAGAATGATGGACTAGAAAACTATGGTTATTCAAACTCGGGTGTTTGACCTCTAAAACAAAAGCAAAAGAAATGAAGCAAGCCTGTTATTTCAAGGAAAATTGATGGTATTTGTCACCAATGATAAAAAAAAAAAGAAACACTCAAAGGAAAGCAGAATTTTTAAAAAAAACTTTTGTCATTTACCAAGAGTTTACCAACAATCACAATCCTAGAGAATCCAGCTCTTTTTTTTGATGCTTTATAGCAAAATGTGCCAGCAATAAAAATATAAAAATGGTCAGCAAACCAGCATTTTGCAAATAACCAGTATGTGATGCTATAAAATCATACATGAGTAAGAGAATTTTTCAAAGTGCAAAATAGATCTGTAGATTTTAAATTTTTAATTGGTATGTAATAATTGTTCATATTTCTAGGAAACAGTGTAATGTTTCTGTACTTATATGCAATATTTAACAATTGTGTTTAAATAATCAGCATACTCTTCACCTCAACTATTTCTCATTTCTTTATGGTAGTATTCTAGCTGTCTTAAACTATGCAAAGAATTATTATTAAATACAGTCATCTTAATGAATACAGAAAATATATTGTAATGTAATACTATTCAGCCATTAAAAAGAAATCCTATCATTTGCAGCATTGTACATGAGTATAGAGGACATTTTGCATTAAAATAAGCCAGGCGAAGAAAGACACTATAAGATCATTGTGGGGAGAGGCTGCGGAGGAGAGGTCACTCTATAGGTACAAAGTTATAAACAGCAGGAATAACAGAAATAGATTTTATGTAACAGATTATGAATCACACATCTACATGCTTTCAGATTCTACTCTGCAACAAGCTTTAGGAAAAAAAACCCATCTACATCATAGTGTGATACCAAAGAAAACTATCTACAACTAATCATAAGATTTTAAAATATTCCTTTTCCAATTGTTTAGTTTGTGATTAAATGCCAAAGTAGTAAAAGAATCCTGTTTTCTTCGTTCAGCCTGATGCCAAAAAGATTTACAAAGTGTAAAAGTGTTCTATTTTTAAAATCATGCTATTTTCTGTGTGTGACATTTAAAACATGACCCTCCGGAAGAGCATGTGATGTTTCAGACTTGACCTGATCAGCATAGAACGAACCTTCATCTTCCTTTTCCTGAGATTCAACCAGGAGTTGTTGGCAGGTGCATCCCCTCTTTATTCCTATTGACAAGTCCCTAATAAACCTTATCTCACTCACAAATAACTGAGCATGTATTTTGGTGTTGTGTTTTAAGACCTTAAGCTCACATCCATTAAACCTTATCTTGTTACAGATGGTTCGCCCCTATCGCTTATTTAAATCTTTTTTTGGTTTTCAATACTATCATTCCAGACATCATGTAGCTTACTCCTATAAAGCAGCCACAGCTTCAGTGTTTATCCAAGTCACTGATAAAATATTTAATGAGATAACCACGACTGATACTTTATTAAAACCTATCTATGCTTTGAGTTGAGTCAGAATACACAGCATTTTCTGGACTCATCAAAGAAAATATCTTCATTGTAAAACTGACAAACTTACCCAGCCTGCCTGTTTTCCAGCCTCCCTCCCATTCTCCAGAATTTCTCGAGGATTTCTAACCTTGGTGACTGAGGCTACTACCATCTCCTTTTCATAGACATTCCTTTGCCTGGAGAAAACAGCAAGTGTGCACTGACTTAAAAACAGCCTCATGTCTCTGTTTCTCTCCCAGCCTTCATGGGTCTACCATTTTCTCCATACAGATATTTGTTTTCCACAGAAGAACTGAAAAATCTGAGAATTAAAAGCATTGAGAAATTTCATGTGTGTTAGATAGGACAGTATTCTCTCACCAAGTCATTGCATCATGAGCCCAAAGGGGCCTGTTCCACTATAGGGAGTTTTTGTCTCCAAAGATGAAGTTGTCATGAGCTCACTTTGTATATTAACCTTTCTAGCATGTGAAGGGGCCAGCTTTTTATATTCATCGGTGACTATTTTCTCTTTCCCATTGTTTCTTCAGTGAATTCCCAGAGCAACAACACTGATTGCAAGTGTTTTGCGGTTGCTGTCATTATTGTGGTTGTTTGGGATATTTTTGTTTTAACAGAATTTCTTGCAACTTTGTCTTTTGTCACCTACTGCAAGATCACATACAGATGTCTTGGTAGCTTCCATCAAAATGTAGAGTTTTTCAGTCTGACCTTTTCTCCTCTGGACATCAGGAACATAAGGATTGTGTGACCACTTTCTCCCAAATCTTTATCAATCCCATGTCAGCAACAATTTCCTTTTCTTCTGTATAATATACTAATCATATCATTTGTTGGTTCTTACATTTTACAGAAAATTACCATAAATATAAATGGTAATTTAAGTTTCCTGCTGTCAGGGAATCTTATTTTCTGCTTATTTAGTTGCCAGATAAAAAAAAATGTGCCATCCACTACTTCTGTCTAGCTGAGGAAGTTGTTAACTATTCTAACAAAGATATCCAACCATCACCTTCATCTTTTATTCTTAACATACTCACGTCCATGAAGCATCCATCTCAGCATCTTGCCAGGAGGGAGAGTCCTCTTAGCACCTATTATATAATCAGCTCTGTCATCCTCTCAGGGAGGCTGAGTCTTCTGATCTGTAGGGTTTGGGGGAGGGTGCCTCAGTCTTCATCCTACCACTACCTAGCCTTTGTGTATTTCACAAGATACCATAATCTCCATTCTTCTTATTTATCCAAACTTGTGCATCCATGACTAAGCCCCTGAGGACAAAGGCATGACTTCCAATCCCCTTTTGATTCTTGCAAATTTCCAGCTCTCCAACTCAAACACTCACCTCTTCCTATCCTCTTTATTAACTCCCTGCTTGGAAATATCAAGTATAATTGGCAGTTTAAAAACTAGGACCAGAGAGCAAGGAGGTCGTTTCAGCCTTTCAGGAAAAGACCTGGCCTTCTGGACATTCTCTTCTCAGAACTTTCAACTTAGAAATGAAGGTCAGCACAGGGGTTGGTGGGACAGATGCTGTCCACATTAATGGCACAGAGCCTAGGACAGGTTCAGCAGGCATAGAAGAGGGTGCTTTTGTTAATCACTGCAAATGTGTCTCTAGACATTGCGATCTCAGGCACTGTGGAAACAGCCCTCCCATCATTAGCACAGCTATGTCTGTGCTTGGGGAGGACTTTTCTCAGCATTTCATTAACATGAATCAGACCTCCGTGGCCAGGCATTGTAGGTGAATGTCCCAGCATAGGAAATGCCTTATCCAAAATGACCCATTCTTTCAGTCCCACAGAGGAGCCCAGCTGGCCTCTTATTGCCGCATTCTTATTACTGTTGTCAAGCCCATCAGCGTCTCCAATTGACTAATTACTCTGAGTGTGTGAGGCAGAAGTGACGCTCCCATCTGGAAGCTTGTGACAGAACAGCAGTGCTAGCAGGAGCATATTTTCAGGGCTGAATTTTCTGGATAGAAATACCTCATGAAGGCCTGAGAGTGCTGTGCTTATTAAACAGGCTCCCAGTGATCTATCTCCCAAAGGGCCCCCAATAACTTCTGAGACCCTGATACTTTTGCAAATTAGCAGCTGTGGCCTTTCCTGAGCTAGCTCCCAGCACAGAGGTTTCAATGCAGTTGCAAGGCTACGCATTTCCCACTTGGATCAATACCATAGATTCCATTAAGCTGTGCTGGCATCTGGTTTCCTCCTAACCTTGGTGACCTCCTTTTCCTGCTACCATTTTGAACCTTCACATATGCTGCAAAGAACTAGGTGGTCAGATTAGGGAGGGCTTATTCAAAGCTCACCCCTCTTTCTCTGATATGAGCTGGGGACTCAGATTAAAGGATGCAAAGGATCCACAGAAACCTTGCTAATACAAATGCCCCCCCCCCCAGGAAGGATAACCTGCTGAGGGTAATCACTGGATGACTGACTTCAAGTCAGTGTCTCCTGCTATCTTTCCATGGTGACAAACACAGCAGCTCTCACTTTACCTTTTCTTCTGGAAAAATGATTCATAGTTTCTCTTCCTTTCTTTCCTTCTCTCATTCCTTCATTTTTTCCCATTGTTCTCACACTAGGGATGATTCTTACACATAAGTGTCACAGTAATTTTTGATCTTCTTCTCGGAACCTAAACATCTCTCAAGAAAAGTTCATTTGTGTACAAGGGTCAAATGTTTACATAGAGTCCTATGTGATTTAAAACTTCCTCAGCCCATGCAGGGACTCTTGGGTATCTAATGAGTCTAGATTCTAAGGATGGCTTTGTATGACCCTGAGCTTCATACAGCGGTGCAAAGACATCTTTCTAGAAGGGAAAGAAAAAATAGACCCTTGTCAAAGTTTTTTTTTTGTTTTTAAATCACATTCACTGGAGTACAGTTTACATATGATAAAATTCACCTTTAGAGGACAATTTAAGAAACATGTTAAAAGGGTGCATTTCAAGTGCAGAGAGAGACTATTCCAAACCCTGAAAATGTCCACTGTGCTGCTCTTTCGTCCCTTCCCTTCACACCTTCTCCCTGACAACTACTGATCCCTCTTTGGTCTCTAAAGTTTTGTTTTTTTCTGGAAGTTCATATAGAATGATCCTATACACTGTTTAGTCCTTTCACTTCCTGCAAAGTTTAATTCATTTCATATTCCTAGGAATAATGCTTTTATTTCTTTTCCAAAAGGTAACAAAAGGAGTTACTGAGAGTTTTGAGTTTGTCACCTTGGGCAGGTAGGAGAGGTGACTGAATGAGGTCAGTCTTTCAGGCTGACCATGGAGTAAATGTACATGGCTGAGTACTTGTTACAGAGAATGATAACCTACCTGTGTTCAGATACTCATCGATGCCTCACTACCTTTCACCGCTGAGAAGTACTTCATTATATGGATATGCCACACTGTATTAACTTCACATTTCTATAGTAATGCACTTTATGTTTATGCAGACTGCCCTCCCATTCTACAGAACCCAGGCACATGCCCAAGTAGGATATTCCTTGCCTTTTATCAGAAAGCCTCCTCACCTCCCCAAGTACGTGCAATGGAACAGGCTTTGAATCAAGGAACAGTTATTAGAAACCTGCTATTGCTAAATCTTACCTTAGACATGTTCCTAGTTAGCCCTATAAGCCCTCTGTAGGATGAGAATTAGTATTACCATTTTGTCTTGAACGAAAACTGAGAGAAACTAGCTGATTCTGAAAGCACAGGCAAACTGTGGCAGAACCCCAGGTCCACTCTGTACCTCACTAACCATAGCTCTTCTTAGCCTCAGATGGATAAATTGAGTCATGCACAGAGGTCACTGGAACCGAGCTCAGGTTGTTTGGGGAAAAAAAAAACAGAGAGATCCAAAGACAGAAAAGTCCCTTTCTTCAAATCTCATTAGGAGAACTTTCTTGGGCCTTCTCTCAGTCTCAAATAGGATAATCTTGAGTCAATTATTTAGCTCATTTAAATCCTCAATGGGGAAACGTAGGCCCCAACTCTCCGTTTCCCCAAACAGTAAGAGGCACCACAATGCCAGCAGGATTATGTCTCAGAGAAGCAATGAAGCTCACTATAAAATACACCCTTCCCCTCGTTCCTGTGGCCTGAAGGTTAACACTCAACAATTCTGGGATCTAAGAAATTGCCTCCTTTGCCTGAATTAAATGAAATCTAATGAAACAGAAATCCAGGTCAGTGTAGTTCACCATCAAACCTTCAGCCCCTGCGTTGCTGGCAGCTCTCCTTACAATAATTAAACAGAAAGTCCAAGGCCGGCAATAGTGAAATTCACTGCTAATCTTGCCCCTCATCAGCCTATCTTCCTAAATGTTCCTTAATTAGGGTTTCTAAATGCTCCATATTCCCTCTGCACTCATGGTACCAAAATGAAGCTGACTGCTTCAGGGATGCCTGGCAACCAGAGGTGGAAGGTCTTCTCAGGGTATTTCTCATCCAGAACATTAAAATTCAAAGATAAAATTCAATAAGCGAAGATCCTCAGAAGAAGTGAATGGGGCATGGGGACAGAGAGGGTTGGGAGGCGAGTGGATTTTTTTTTTTCCTGCAGGATTGCACTTTAAGGATTCTGAAGGCATATCGCTGGCTTTATCACAGCTTCTCCAACTCACCAGGGAGTGAATGAAACAGCTGTCACATTTAAACACACACAGCGGTAATCCTCCACTGAGCACAATGCCGGGACAGAGTAGAAAATCTATCAACAGTTACAATACGTTCTATTTATTTAGCAACTCATCCCTCTTTACCAGAAATTCCATCTGTGAGACTGAATCTGGGGCCACTGGTGGCTTTTTATGGTTTGACAGCGACTGAGGGAGGGAACGTGGCAAGTGGTCAGATACCACCGAGGAGGGAGAACTGAAGGGAGGTGAATTCCAGGACGACCCAGGTCTGTAGCACAGGGGCTCTCAAGCTTCTCACCACCAGATGCAAAAGATTTGTGGAAACACCCTGGGTCCCCTTGCGCCCCTTTCCTTCCCTTCTTCAAGGGTGATTTGGAAAAGATAAGATCCCCATTCCTCCGTCCATGAATCCCATCTTAGGAAGTGCATGCCAGGCACCAGAAGCTTTTGAGGGACAGAAAGCCTGCTGCAAAGAAGTGTAAAGCAGCAGCTATGCAGGTGCTGCTCAGGTACACGGAGAGAACTTCTGACTTGCTCACTATTGTATAAGATTTTCTGAATGAATATAGTAAGTAAATATCTACTCATTAAGTAAACAATGAAAATTGCACCATATAGATCTGGTCAAGGTTTTAAAAATCATACGTGCAGTTCTCTAAGAAAACCAAGGCCCCAAGAAGTTGGAGAGACCTCTCCATCTCTCCAGCTAAAGAGGGTCAAGAGACCAAACAGCTGAAACTTAGCCTCGTGGTTGCTCCCAGTGCATGGAGTGTGTATGGAAATGCTCATCAATAGCAGGATTTCAAACAGAAAACTGAGGCTGGACAAGGTAATAGGAAGAAAAGAAAATGGAAAGCCACCAGTAACAAATTTGCCAGTCAGCCTTGAGAAGGTTCCCTGTCGGCATGGCTCGAGGCCCATGGAGTGTTTCAGAGGGAAAAAGTGTGGGAGTCAGGAGAGACCCACAAAGATTAGTGAAGGACCAAAAGACCGAATTAGTAGGTTAAAATCTACAGAGGCTGCAGAGAGATCAGTTAATTAATAGGTTTATAAAAGTAACTCAACTTAATTCAATTATATTTGAAGAAACTGAATACAAATAGTGTTTTTGGCCTAACTCGTGTGAAGTTTTCTTTCTGGCCACTGTGACAATGGCACACAGGGGAATCGGCACAGTCATCTCAGTGGGTTTCCCTGTGATATCGGGGAAATAATTTATAATGAGTTGTGTGACCTGGGAGAAGTGCAGAGCCTGGGAGAGGTGAGACGTAAATCTCGTCACCAGCACATCCGGGCACATGACGGGAGGGAAGACAGCAGCTGTCCCCGTGTCTGATCTATACACCACAGCACTGTTTGAAACCCATAAAAGTCTTAGATAAAGACCTGTATGAAGTTTTGGCTGTGAGTAGAGGTCAATCAATATTCATTTCCTTTCCCCCAAAATATCATCCTCCAAGACAAGAAAGGGCACGTGGCATTGGGAAGAGTAGCAGGAGTTCACCGTGCCTGGAACACAGGCTTCCCAGAAGAGAGGGGCATTAGACAACAGGAAACAAGCTGGCGACAATGCACGCAGGACCAGAAGGGGTTGGGGCAGGCTTATGTCAGGACCGGGGCTGTGAGACCTCTGCTGCGGTCAGAGGTGACCTCGTGGCTGAGCTCTGAGAGGAGAGCCATGACCACCGCGAGACCCCGTCGCCAGGGCCGGTAGCGGGATGGGCTCTTTAGTAGCTCTGATCCTCCTCACTTTGCTCTGCTCCCTCTGCCTCCCAGCCCCTGGCACCTTCCTGCACCCTCCCTTGTTCACGCACCCACAGAGTAATTTCCCCAGGGGCGGGATCCGAGCTCATCGCACAATGCTGCCCACATGGTAGGCACGTGTTAAATAAGCGCTCCTCGCAGGGAACAAAAGCGAAGGGAACAAGGAAGCCTTGTGTTTCTGCACCTGTGGAGCCGGAAGATTGGTGTTTATGGAGAATTACAGAGGAAAGGCGGGTGAACACGTTTGGACAGCAAGCTGACCGGCTTGTTTTCCGTTCCCTGTGAATAAAAGTGGGTGAAACGCACCTGTGGAAGATTGGGGTTAAAGCTTTTCCAGATGAAGTTCGGTCAAGTATTCTGTGCCACTGCATAGAGCAGAAGGACCGCCGCCAGAGCCTTTCTGTTGTTTAGCTGCTAAGACGCCGGATGCCAAGAGGCTTTTGACAGGGTCTCCGGAAACCTGGGTGGCTGAGCCCCGTGCTCGGACCCCCTCGCAGCGGCCGACTCCTCAGCTGGAAGCTCTGCAGAGGTGATGGCATCTGCCCTCCCGCGCTCAGTCAGGTGTGCCAGCCACAGTGAGAACGAGAGAGGCCTGGGCCTTGTTGGCAGGAGTGACGTGCAGGCTTTTTTCCATCCTGTATCTTCGGTTCTTCTCGGCACCACCCCCACTGGCAGCTTTAGAAATGTGGAACATGTCGTAATCCTTAACTCCACTGTTTTGAAATGTCCCCTCAATGGCTATAATAATCATCTTACAAACAACCTAGAACAAGCTCTAATTGCTTCTCATGCTGTATCACGGCTGGGATGTGGGGAGAGCAGGGACATGCTGGCTGTCACAGCCCTGCTCTGATTATATGGTACCTCAGGGAGCATTTTCACAGAGGAAAGGAGAACAGGCTTTTTATTTTATTTTTTTCTTTCTTTCTTTTGCTGATCCTGGCTTAGTGGAGCTCTCCCCATATCCAGACAGCAAAGGAAAAGCATCCGGGCTAGCAGAAGGACTTGTCCCTTCCAGTACTTGGTGAGATAAAGAAACCATTTGATATACAGACAAAGGTGCAGTAATATATTCCTACTTCGCAAAATTACTGCTGGTGATGGTTTTATGCGCCAGCTCTTTTTATCACTGAAGAAGCCCTTCACTGTTAATGATTCTGGGGTGCAGGCATCAATCCAAGATTTGGAGACGTTCAGAATCAATGGGGGAGTAAATAAATGAATATGTGGGTCAGTGACAGAGCCGGCTGCCACAGAGACTGTGAAATCCATTAGAGTTCCACGCCAGCCATCGCAGCAGTCCTGGCCTACCACTCCATCAGTCACACGCTCAGGACCCTCTTGCCCTGTAGATGATGAGCTGGGTGCTCTGCCTCCTGGGGGTCGACAGAGGCTGGAAACAACTCCACAACTGTGTCTCCTGCCTTCCACATGGGAGAACTTTCTTCTTTTGAAGCTATAACAAGGGGACAGCCATTCCTGCCTCTAGCATCCTGTTGGCCCTTTCCAGCTCTTTCCATGATCATGCAGAAATGTCATTCAGGGGCCAGAGATTTAGCTGAGTGGTTCCAGCACCTGCCTAGCAAGCACAAGGTCCCTGGTTCGATCCCAGTAACCACATACAACAAGAGGCATGGTGGTTCACACCCACCAGCAATCAGTACCACATACCACAGTGCCAGGCATGGTGGCTCAAACCTGTAATCCCAGCACTCAGGAAGCAGAGGCATGAGGATTGCTAAGTTTGAGGCTTGCCTGAGCTACATAGTGAGCTCAGGACCAGCCTGAACTACAAAGCAAGACCCTGTCTCAAAAAAAAAAAAATGTTATCTGAATCAGTTTGTTAAACTTTTATGCTACATCTGACTTTTGTTCACAAATGTCAGAGAGATTTTACAATTATTGTTTCATTTCCTCTTCACAATAGATGATCCCTGTATGGTTCAGTGGGAAGGTTTATATTCCACTACCTCATGATCACAGAAACCAAGGCCTACATAAGATGGTCCCCACAAAAGGCATGGGGTGAGATGGTGGAAGAATTAGGACATGCATGTAATTTGACTATGGCGTCTTTCACAGCAGCAGCTACCATCATCAACCTAGAAGAAATCAAAGCTCAACCATAGTCCCAATTTATAAGGCTCTTTGAAAAAACAAGTGAAAACAGCCTCCTTTGGGGAAGTGGAGACAAAGATGAGCTGATCTTGCAGAGCTGGTCTATACGTGTTGCTTAGATTCTCTACACTGCCATGAATTCTTCTCATGGTGGGTGTGAACCACCATGCCTCATAGGCAATTGCCTATTCCAGAAGAAAATAAAATCACAATCCTAAAACCATTTGTTTATTTTCTCTGCCAAAAAAGTTTGTTTAGGACATTTGGCCATTTTTTAAATGGATTATTTTTCTTTGTTGCTATGAGTTGTAAGAGTTTCTTACATAATTTGGATAGTAACACCTCAGTAAGTTCATGGTGTACAAATAGTTCCTCCCATTCTGTTGGTTTCCTTTTTGTTTTGTAAATTGTTGCCCCAACTTTTGAGAAATGTGTTCTCTGGCAAAATCCTACTCGTTTATTTTTGCTTCTGTTGCCCGTGCTTTTGTTACTGTATCTTGTTATTCTCAAAAACAATGTCAAATAGGTTTTCGTCTAGAACTTTTTGTAGTTTCAGGTCTTACATTTAAGTATTTAATGCATTTTGACATATTTTTGCAATTGGTGTACAATAAGGTTAAATTTCTTTTTTTGCATACAAATATCCAGTTTTCTCAAGCCATTTTAAGAGATTATATCTTTTCTGTTGTGCATTTTTTACATCCTTGTCAATGATTAACTACTTATATGTGAATTAATTATAAACTCTACTCTGTTAGTCTGTTTTTATGCTGGTAAAATCCTGTTTTGATTACTATAGCTTTGTCATGTAGTTTGGAATCAGCAAGCACAATGCCTGAAGAAGTACACGCAAAGATGCTCAACATCATGAATCAACAGGGAAGTACAAGGAGCTATCACTTCATACCTGCTTGTATGACTATTAAAAAAGTCAATAAATATGTTACCAAGAGTGTATCTAAAAATGAACCCTGTGCACTGTTGGTAGGAATAAAAAATGGTACAGCCATTATGGAAAACAGTATGGAAATTCTTCAGATAATCAAAAGAGAGCTGCCATATGATCCTACAATCCCACCTTCTAGGTGTATATTTCTCAAAGAGATGAAATCAGTCTCTTCTTGAAAAGACAGCTGTGTCTCTGTTCATCCTGGCCACAATGTGGAAACAACCTGATATAAAGAAAACGTGGTCTGTATACACAGGGGATACTCAGCCTTAACAAAGGAAATTCTGCTATTTTTTACCCCAGGGATAAATTTTAAGGGCACTATATGGAATGAAATAGGTTAGCTAGTTACTGAAGGAAAAACCCTACATGATCGCATTTGTAAATGATAAACTTATAAAGACAGAGGGTAGAATGTTTGTGACCAGGAGTCAGGAGTAAGGAAAATGGAATGTTGCTTAGACTACAAAAGTTCAGCTATAGCTGCATAAGTCCTGAGGACTAACGCTGAGCACTGTGATTACTGTTTACTTGAAATTTTCTAACAGAGAATATATTAAACATCCTCACTATGCATATCCACATGCATACACACACACACACACACACAGCGGTAACCAATTGGGGTGATGGATGTGTTGTTCATTAACTTGATTGTAATAATCATTTCACAATGTACATTGAATCTTCATTTTGTACATGTTCAATATATATGATCATATTGTCAGTTATATCTCAAGGATGTAGGAGTAAATCTAATAAATTTTGAATATAAAAACTATATCACAAAAGTTATGCTTGCTGTTTAACTCAGTGTGAGATGAATGTGTGAGATTTTCTTCAGGGTGAGATCAGAGAATTTGATTCCCTATCTTTTTATCCAGAAACACCCCCCACCATGGACCATTTCCCAATAGAACCCAGGTCCCCTAAGATATGTGCCCACTATGTATGCTGCAATGAGGCTATGTGGCAAGGGCTGGCTTCACCTGTCCAAGTGTCTGTCTTTCAGTTCTCTATATTAGTCAGGTTTCTAGTCAGTAGGACAATATACCTGACATGTACAGCTTGAAGAAATAGAGGATTAATTTGGCTCACAGTTTTGGAGGATTTAGTCCATGACTAGCTGGGAAAAATTACCTGACTGAGAGGCCCAACTGAGGAAAGCTGCTAACCCCACAGCAGCCAGTGGGAAGAGTAAGAGAGAAGCCAGAGACAAAAATGTACCCTTAAAGGTCTTGGCCCCAGTGAGCTACCTCTTTCAATCAAGCTCCACCTCTGAACACATGGATCTTTGGGGGACAACCTCACAGAATGGGCCCAAGCTCCCTGCTCCACCTCTGTCTGGAAAAACTCTATATTGTAAATTAGTGATAATTCACTCTGATATCCATACAATTAGCCAAAACAAGACAGTGAGTGTGGAACGGGCTTATTGAAATAACATTTCATTGACTGAGTTGCCTGTGTGGCCCACAATTGACAATCTGATGCACTGAAGCATGAAAGTCATTTCCCATCAGCACTTTGACAGGCTGGGGGTTCTCATAAATGCAAAAGAAGTATACATAATTTCAAATATGTATTTAATTCACCATTCCAAAATATTCATTGTTGGCCTACTACAGGCTAGGCACATATTTGTGTAAAGTTGGTACAGAGTTCACTTCCAAGTAAGACAAACTGTTACAATGTCCTCATAATTTATTTTCCACCTATTGAAAATAGTCAAGTCCTGAGAAAGTTTGGAAATCAGATTGACAAAACAACACCACGCTTGGAAGAAAGACTATGTCTACAGCTGACATAAAATCTCAGCCTTGCTGCGAAAACATACATAAATAAATAAGTAAAAATGAGAACAAACAACAACAAAAACATTTCAACTTACCCACACTGGTTGACACTTCCCATGGTGCACTGCAAACTCAATTTGTGTTGACGCGCACAAAAGGTCTGGTTTCATTTGCCATGGCAGATCACAGCAAACTCTGCTTTTCATTCATATTAATTAAGCTAATGTGTCAAAACAATTACCTCTTACAGACAGGGACTGGCCACCTTACTTCTTTCCTTTTTAAAATTTCCTTTTAGCAGAGTGATCAAAAAAGTTCCTTGCAGAACTTGGGACCTCACTTCAAATCAGCTTTCCCTGCAAAAGGCTACACTTCATACCTGCAGATATCCCTGTCTACAGTTCCTCCCCACTGATATGCACAAGGTGATATAACGGGCATCGTGGACATGTGTGATGCCAGGTGTATGAGCCGCAGGGAAGATACCTGGCAAACAATCCAAGGTACTGTAGGCAACGACCCTTTTATAAATGAATACATGCTGTTGGTGCTGAAATGTAAAGGCATCTTGCATGAATAAAAAAGCTGCCAAGTCAGGTTGAGGAGTTTTGACACTGGAGCTACGAATGCTACAACAATCTATTACCATAGGAAGCATCCTCCACACTGTGTGTTTGTTTGTTATAAATCACTCTCTTTCCTTTCCTTTCTCCTACAGTTAATATATTTCCCCTCAGCAAATATCATTTGCTGCATATTACCAGCTATGTTCAGCTGTTAACATTAGCGTCTATAGTTAGCATTTTTATTCAGCTAATATTTTCATTCAGCAACACTCACCAAGCATCAGTTTCATTCTCATCAAATTTGCTAGAAATATTTTCTTCTGTGAATGTTTGTTTCTCCCTTTAAGGTTTTTTTTTTTATTTGCTAGGTGTTTGGATGCTGTGAGGACTGTCAGCTTCACCTAACAAGAAATTCTGATCATTTATTGAAAGGTACTCTGAGTTAGTGGCTGTTTCCCAGATGAAACATCTGCCTTGTCCTTATCTTTGGAATCTTTAAAATGGGAGTAATAAAGGCTTTTTGAAGAGAGGCAAGCCAAATGCAGAATGTATGTGTAGTGGGCCAAATTAATTATAGATATTTACATTATTCAGATAAAAAGAAGAAACAACCAGGACCAGTGGAATGGAAATCCCTGAGAAATAGATGTCATTCTTCTTGTTATAGTGAAAATAAAACCTGAAGAGTTATACAAAGAGAAAATCAGAAATGGTGAGCTTCTTTTTGCCAGCACAAATAGAGAAGAAATTCTCAACTTTTCGGGGGGGGGGGGGTTGTAAGCCAGCATTGTATGTTCAGTATTCCTGCAGGAAGCCTGATGACTTGCTGTTCTTACAAGTTCCTGGGTGAGCTGTTGGTATGGGCCATAATTCAGCATAAAGATAATGGACTAACAGAAACAAGTATCCCTCTTCCCTTCTCTTCATCCCCTGATGCTTGACTTCTGCTTCCTTCAGTGGCTTATGTCTTTTCACTGCCCCAACTCTAAAGCTAAAATCCCCAAGCAACTGACCTGAAGATCTATGCCTTGACTGTGTAGGGAGGAAGACAGTCTGAGTGATACAGCCAGTGAAAGGAGAAATGTGGTTACTTCTCAGGACCCAGGGGAAGGATTTGTAATAGGATGTAAGTGGGGGTGAATTTCAGTGTCTTTTATCCCCTATACAGTCCCTGTAACTTGTTAAAAATATTTGAAGCTGGGCCGGAGGGTTAGCTCAGTGGTTCCGGCGCCTGCCTCGCAAGCTCAAGGTTCTGAGTTCGATCCCCGATCCCCGTAACCACATACAATGCTGGGTGTGGAGACTCACGCCCACCAGCAATCAATACCACATACCACAGTGCTGGGCGTGGTGGCTCACGCCTGTAATCCCAGCATTAGGGAGGCAGAGGCAGGAGGATTGCTGAGTTCGAGGCTTGCCTGGACTACATAGTGAGCTCAGAGCCAGCCTGAACTACAAAGCAAGACCCTGTCTCAAAAAAAAAAATTTGAAGCTACATAAAATTGATAAGCAAGTGCCAATGCCTGTTCCTCTATCTCTAACACTAATGCATTTATACATATTAATTTATTTTTAATTGATAAACAGTAATTGTACATATTTTGGGCATATGCTGCAATAATTTGATGCAGTGTACAATGATCAAATCAGGGCTAGTTACTATTTCTATCTCCTTAAACATTTGTCATTTGTATGTGTATATGTGTGAGAATAAATCTTCAAATTCCTCCTTTCTAGCTCTGTACAAAACACATGCTAAATTGCTTTAAACTACAGTTGATCCATTGTGTATATACAGCCTGTTTCTGCTCTTTCATTCTATTTATCAGTTATCTAACCTCCTCCTTCCTCCCTGCTACAATTCCACCATGCAGTGGCCACTATTCTATTGCTTAGTCCTTAGAGTCAGCTTCTAAACTTCCATACAATACTCAAGGAAAGGAGAGCTTTGTACAACTCTGGCCCTTCCCTCCCCTGCCTTTATGATTACTGCTGCCCAGCACTCTCTGAGACCTCCCATTATTGCAGACATTCCTGCTCCACCTGGACATCTTATTGTGAGCTTTGTAGAAAGGGCTTCTCCTATCAGACGGAAGAAGGTTCTCAGAACCTTTCCCTTTGTAAGATTATTTGCTTCTATGCCAGGACAAAAACTCAGAGCCTCACAGGAGCGATGGTGAGATGGTCAGATGGCACCAGAAGATGACCTAAATCTTCACACCTATCTATGGAGCTGCCCCAGGAGCCAGGTCGGGTAGGTACAGGCAGACTTTGAATTTAGTTTCAGAGTGTTCTCTAACACAGAGGCTTTGCACAGTCCATACAGCCTGTAGCTTTTAGTTCCCACAGTGGCTTATTGGAGGTTGGTCCTGGGACTACTAGAGCGAGAAGTGATCTTCAAAGCCAACATGAGATCCCACCAAGCCCGGCCGTTTGGAAGCAGATGGGGGCAAAGTGCAGCTATCCTCCAGACATGAGGCCTGAGAGAGGCTTTGTACTGAATCCAAGACCGAAAAAGGGAAAAAACAAACAAAAAATAAGAACCAGAGCTGGTGGCAGGCTGCCTTTCTGAAGGGTGCATTCTGGAGTTCTAGCAAATGCAATTACAGAGCTAACCTGAGCTCGAGATGACATTCGAAAGCTGTCCGCTTCCAATTAAGTTCTGGCAGACTCTGCTTGGATTTGGACTTGACAGGAGGTAAACCTCTGACTTGCTCATCAGTGGCCACCACCTCCAGCTGCACCCCTGCTCACCCCGGCAGGGCGTGCACCCACCATGATGGTGCAGAGCTCTAGCTAACACGAGCACCCCTCCCACCAGGGGTACCTTGGATGCTGGACTCTTTTCATCTAAGCATCTGTTATCCAGACAGGGTGGTGATTGGTCATGCAGGAGGCACAGCAAATCTCCAAGATGCTGGCTTTCTGCCCATCATCCTTAGGGGCTCGCCAGGGTTTAATAAAACCCATGTGAAACTTCAGGTACAACACCCCTCAGGTGTCTGTTCTGTGTTTTGTTTTGCACTTCGCAGTTGGTTGACATCACTCAGCTGTCGAAGTCCTTGAGACTGTTAGAAAATCTGGGTGGAAAGCCTCCAGACAGGTGAATTCTATTTATCAGAGAAGAACCTATGTCCTGCAGGTACCAGAAAAAGCTTGGTGTCTATCAAGAACTTGGGAGGAGAAAGGGAGGAAGATAAGTTGGAAAACAGCAACAGGAACTGAGAAAAACTTGCTTCTCTTCAGGCTGTCAGAGAAGCCCAGTTTTCATAGAAATCACTAGGGAAATGTGGAGAGCACACGGGGGCCAAGCTGGGAGCTTTCTCTCCATCCTCACTCCCGACATAGGTCAACATCCAGGCCCAGAACCTCAGCGAGCCCTTTCTTTCACCTCCCCTAAGACCTGGGCGTTTGTTCTGAGGTCGGGGAGAAAACACAAGGTATCTCAGGACTAGGTGTTACTTAGTGCTTAATTCTGATTCACATTACATCACTCGCTAGTTGTGTGAATCTGAGGATGTGATATAATCTCACAGTACCTCACTTTTCTTAACTATAAAAGGGAGAAAATAATACCTAACAGCACAGGGTTGTTGAGGTGCCACATGGTAAAAGGACAATATGTACAGCACAAATTTCAAAACTGTTGAATTACATCCCATTGCCTACCTTTTCATTTGTAGAAAAGGAATTTACACTCTCACAGCATCCTCTCCCTGAGAAAATTCATATTCTGTGTGTGTCTCTGTTAGAGATTCATTCACACACAGACTACAGAAACTCTGAGTTTGCATATTAACCAAAGAGCAATTTCATTTTCTCACATAGGAAACTGAAGACAGGTTTTCCTAGCACTTGTTCAGAAGTTCACAAGTCAGGCCCATGGTCTCCATGCTTCTCTTGGTCTTTCCTTTTGTGGAGCAGGACTGTGGCTGCAACTTCAAATATAGCATTCCTGTTGAAATGAAAGCAGAGAGGTAGAAGCTATTCTGTTCTCTTTAACTAGAAAAACAAAACTCCTTCTCACTACTCACTATCTCCAGGAGATGAATTGCAGCCCAAAGCAGAACTACGTTAAAAGGTTTACTTCTAGCTGCAAGATAGAATACTGGATTC
>PVIC010002419.1:0-77747 GCA_004025085.1 Thryonomys swinderianus
ATAAGTGAAATCAATAGATCACAGATAGACAATTTCCGGATCTTCTCTTTGGCATGAACACCTGTAGATGCAAATGAGTTCTAGAAAGTAGGACAGCTTTTATAGAGTGGAATATTTCTATAGGAAACTTGGTGTGGGAATATGTTGAGGGGAAGGAATAAATATGATACAGAAAGAAAATAAAAGAGCATGTATAAGGAGGGAGGAGGGGGGAGTGGGTGGGGATATGGGTAAAAATGAGAATTAACTTGTGGCATATACTGGTACAAATTTCCCAATGTTATATGTGATTTTGAGATGTATATAAATTGTACCAATAAAGAATTCAATTTAAAAAAAAAGGAAACAAAGCATATGCACATAGGAGCAGGGGCTTTGTAGGGTATGTAGGGGAATGGGAAAAAATGAGAATTTAGTCGTATCATGTATTGGTAAAAATTCTCATTATAGACTATGATCATGATGTGTATATAAAATGTACCAATAAAAATTTAAAAAAAGAAAGCTTAATGATTTTTAGCTTTACACTTTTATGTAACAAGGGAGCCTTTAAAAATTTTAGATATAAACTATGATAATGATCTGTTATACTTTATAAAACGATTCAGAACTATAAAATAATTATTAAGTTTAGACTTTTGAAGCTAGTGTTTACTTTTCTAAATTCATTTAAAGTTAACTCAGTGAATCCAATTACCTTTCTCAAAGCAGGGCAGAAGTTAAAGAAAAGTCGGCTATTACATGTTTTGAATCTTTCAGGAAGATTAAAGTTCTGAATTATTTCTTCATCAGAAATCACATGATGATCTAGTGCTTTGAGAGACCATATACAGTTAACAAGAACATGTCTATATCCCTGTTTAAGGCTCACTGGATAATCAAATATGGTGAGTGCAATCAGTGCTGGACAAGCAGATAATACACATAAATTCTTCAACTTTGCAGACCCATTGTCATGAAGATAGAGAAGTTTTAGGTTCTTTAATCCACTCCAAAACTCAGTATCTGGTAGACTCTTTATCTGCAGTATTATTAAAAGAATTTTATCTAAAATATTACTTTCTACAAATGACATAGAAAATGGAAAAACATTAACACCTACAATTCAATTTATTTTAAATGTCATGACTCTATTATTGAAAAGAATGTTTCCATTATCTAAATGACGACTACAAAACAATATAATACATTGGATATTTGTAATAGGCTATCACAGTAGTATTTAAAATACATATTCCAGGTAAATTTCCTTTGAAAGAGGCTGACTATTCAAACATTTCTAATATACTTCTGAAATGAAGAATTAATGAGCTGAGATATATTTTATACAGATTGTAGATATAAAAGATAAAATATACTAAATCATGCATTATTTATGTATTTTCATTTTAAAATTTTTATATAGTTTAATGTCATGTCTATGTACATAGTGTTTCAAAATAATCTAACTTTTATAATTTAAATAAAAGACTACCTGGAAAATATTATGGGTACATAATGTAAGTGTTCATTATATATAAACTTTATTAGATATAAATATCATAAATTATATTGTTTACCTGATTTCCATGGAGATCAAGTTTGATTAATTTTATACAACTTTGAATTGGATGTATATCTGTTATAAAGTTATTTGAGAAAATGCATACTCTAAGAGAGATGCAAGGTTGCAAAGCTTCCATAGATTTTAAATGAAGGCCACTGAATTTTACAAAAACAAAATCTTTTTGATCTTCTACTACATTTTCATTATAGTGACTCCATTCTTCATGATTGATTATTTCTTCTGTTATTGTTCCATGAAACATCTAGTGTAAATAGAACATTGCTTACAATTTCTTTAGGCAACCCTCAAAAAACTACTTTAAAACAGAATAGATTATGTTTGAG
This sequence comes from Thryonomys swinderianus, assembly GCA_004025085.1. NCBI lineage: Eukaryota > Metazoa > Chordata > Mammalia > Rodentia > Thryonomyidae > Thryonomys > Thryonomys swinderianus. The sequence continues at coordinate 1,891 of PVIC010002419.1, forward strand.
ATAGAACAAAAATAAGCAGAAAACTAAAAATTCAAAAGAATAATTCCTTTATATAGTCTATGTTAAAGTACTCAAAATATGTAACATTTATGGCTACTACTGAAAAAAGGTATCACTGTATTCACCAATGGCCTAATCACTAGAAAAGAAAAAAGTTTCCTTTTCATAAACTAAAGAGTATCGAATACACATCACTTCTATAAAAGAAAACAAAAAACAGAGACAAATAAAGCTATATTTTAACATAGGTAGTAAAATAATTTTGCTTTAGCTACTGTTAAATGGAAAAAAATACACTGTACAATTAACAAGTCACAATGATAATCATTGTGGGAAGAGTGAAAAATGCAAAGCAGATGAAATCAAGTGGCTATATATTATATACACACACATACATATGGGCATATGTATATATATTCTAATGTTATTGACAATATTTCTCAAAGAGACAATTTTCCATCATATTATGTATTTTTATGTTCAATTTCATTAGGCAATTAGAATTCAGAATTCTAAAAGCAATAGAGTTTGACTAAATTTATCTAAAACTTTTGGTTCAATGTTTTATTACCTTATATGACATTTCTCATATATGTCATTTGATCTTACTTTATGTGAGTAATTCCAGCTCCCATGAAAGGAAGTTGGTAATGAAAGATTAGAATAGAATATACAAAATCAAATGGTCTATCTATGGGCTTCCTGAAAATTTAACTAGCCCTCCCATTGGGAGAAAAATTTCTACCATGTGCACGTAAATTTAATAAATATAGTTCAAATGAAAATAATGTATAAGGACATGTCTCTACTATGTTATATAAGATCATCATTGTATCATGTCTAAGTCTCTGTTTCACTACCTTACTCTCCCAAACCACTGGCAGCCATTTATTTCTTTAATATCTCTATAGTTTTGTCTTTTCCAGGATGTCCCATAGTGTATAAAGATATACACTTGGAGGCATACAGCACATAGTCTTTTCATTGGCTTCTTTCATTTACTAATATGTATCTAAGCCTCTTGGATATATATGTAATAGTTCAGTTTTTGTTTCATTTTGTTTTGTTTTGAGACAGGGTCTCGCTTTGCAGTTCAGGCTGGCCCTGAGCTCACAATGTAGCCCAGGCAAGTCTCGAACTCAGCAATCCTGCCTCTGCCTCCCAAGTGCTGGGATTACAGGCATGAGTTCATTTTTAAAGCAATGAACATTATTGTGTTTTATGGGTATACTGTGTTGAATCTACTCACCTGCTAAGTATCTTTGCTGGTTTCAAAGTTTGAACAATTAGAAAGTTGATATAAGCATTATTGTATAGTCATATAGAAACTAATTTTCAATTCATTTGGGTAAATACACAGGTGTTCACTAGATAAATTAAATAGTATGTTTCTTTTTTTTAAGAACTTAACCTTGTCTTCCAAGTGGCTGTATAATTTTGCATTTCTATATGCCATGTTAGAAAAGTTATTGCTCCACATCTTCACCATTTGGTTCTGTATTTTGTATGCTGATCTTTCTAGTAGATGTAGTAATATCACATTGTTTTATTCTGAATTTCCTCATATAACTTTGAATGTCCTTTATGTGCTTATTTACCATATGTATGTATATATAGATTTGTATATTTACCATATATATGTATATGTATACATCTTGTGTAGTATCTGTTCGAGATTGTTTGTGTATTTTTGATTGAGTTATTTTCTTCTTGATGAGTTTGAGTATCTAATATTATTTCAGAAGCTAATTCTTTATCAAATATGTTTTTCAAGTATTTAGTCCCAAACTGACTTTTTCATTTTATTTTTTCCTTTCTTTTTACAGTCATAAATTCATAATAAACCCTTTGGACTATCAAGAGCCATCAACATGGAATATCAGAGATCCCATTTTCTCATAGAAAACTGAAAGTGAACTTATAATTATGATCATTGTAGTACGAAATTATATATATGTATATATATTCAGAAATATATATATGACTACATATAGTCTCTAAATTAAATAATGAATCTTTTATTTCAAAGCATTTCTTTTTCACATGATTATTTCTATCTCTAATAGTTTACATAAAATTCCTTTATAGAAGATATAATCTTTTTTCCAGGACTTATTTCCAAGCATTCTCAACAGTTCTGTTAACTAAGTACATACATTGTCTATAGACTCACAATCATTACTCACAATCAGTAATGAATATTTATTGTTTTAAATTTTCTCCCACAAAAAATTTTTGTATCAGACATATTAGACTGTAGCAATTAACATACTTTTCATCAAATCACTTCAACAAATTTTGTGGATTAATGATGCTCTGAATATATCAATGACCTAGTACAGCTATTACTCAAAAACATGTTATTTCCCTTACTAATAAATACTCTAATTTTACAATGAGATGATCTGCACTAATTTAAACATCCAAATAAAGCTCACAGATGAATATATTTGTTAGTTTTGTGACGTTAACTGAAATACCTATAGCCCCTCTCATAATAGTCTGCCCTTCCCATAAACATTATTTTTAGTACAAAAAAAACATATTTTTAGTACAAAAGATGAATAATGTATGTTGAGTTAATTTGATTGGCATTCCTGCCTCACTTGAAAATTTCTCGTCAGTAAGATATATTCAGAGGAAGAAAGGAAGTACAGTTTCATACAAATCGAAATCTGATAACCTCCATGATATTACTTATAACAATTAATAATTGAGAAGAAATTTTCAATATTCTTACTGACTAAATCAATAGTATTCATAAATGTTTATTAAACTGAAGTTTTTCATGCTAGAAAGTATTAAACTATTTGATGACATATTTGGAAATAACATTTTATAAAAACTACTTATTAAATAAGTGAAATTCTGCACTTCAGACATCAGAACAAAGCTGCTGCTAATATTTGCATATGAAAATTCAATCGTGAAAAAGTTCAAATTATGAATTTAGAATATGTATACCATATAAAACCTCATCTATATTAACAAAATAAAGCAATGGTATGTTCAAATATTTTTTGACAAGATGTATTTAGTCAATCTAGTTTTGATGAACTGCCACAACTATATTTTGCAGACCTGGAAATCATAAGCAAGGTTAATATAAAAAGATACCCACAGGTATTTGACTGAAAATAAGTGTGCTTGAGGTTGTATTAAGTCCATTGTTTGAATAATAAGGAAAATAAGGTTAGTTGTAATTTTTTTAAGCCCAGTAGGACTTAAAGAGTCAAAAGTCAAAATTGGCCAGTGTGGTATTTCTCAAGCCTTGCAATGTATTGTTAGATTCTGGAAAAAATGTCCCCCTGGAGGATTCCACACTGACAAGATGTCTATGTGGTCCTGCCTTTGTCTTTTAACTTTCTCTTCTGCTCAATATTATCTCTCTCAGATTTTCTAAATGCTCTTCAAGGACAATGAATTGTTTTTATTAACAAATAGCTTAAGTGATAAAACCCTGAAAGAATAATTTACATTTTTTACCCAATGCTCTCACTGTAAGATAATTAAATACTAAGGTCAATCTTTTACTGTATGTATGTGTATATATATATATATATATATATATATATATATTATATAAAACTATGTTACCTTAAAACTGAGAAAGTCTGTGAGGCCTTCACTAAGTTTCTGATAAAGACTTAAATGAAGAGGTTTTTCAAATACACCAGTTAATTGTCTAGTAGAATGAGTTTTGAGGTGAGAATTGTGTAGTCTATCTATTTTAAATATGTGACTAATTGTAATACCTAGATGAAATATTTCTTGATTTGGTTTTCTCATACCTAACGTTAGAGATTAACCTGAGGAACTCATTATCAACTTTTTGTTCTGCAAAAGAAATGTCTATATATAGCTAACAATAATGAATGTAATAATTCTTTTAATCCAGAATGTCTACTAAAAATTCTTAATGAATCTGGACATATTTTAAAAAATCTAAATGCTAGAGAACCTACCAAAGTAATGGCAATGTTAGGGTCCTGGGTAGTGCCTGAATTTTATACAGCTCCCACAGACACTTGTGGGAGGTTGGCACGTGTACCTGCGAAGTGAACCCAAAACACAGGAGTGTGTGGCTCCATCTCTAATGAGCTGGGTAGGTACAAAGAAGCTACAGAGGTAAACTTCCTAAAAGAATATATCCAAAGGGAATTTGGTGTGGGAACGTAATGAGGGGAAAGAATAAATATGATACAGAAAGAAAATGAAAGAGCATGTATATAAGTTGTGGGGAATTGTGGGTGGGTAGGGATGTGGGTAAAAATGAGAATTAACTTTTGTCATATACTGGTACATATTCCCTAGTGTTGTGTGTGATTGTGAGCTGTATATAAAATGTTCCAATAAAGAATTCAAAAAATAAAAAAGAATATAGACCTTAAATACTCAGACTGTGCTTCTCGACCCTGGGTGGGAAACTAGAGGACCCTGGGTTAGATATTAGATGACAAAATGTTCATTGGTTACTGCTTCCACTGCTCTTGACTGAAACCAGTTAGAAGAGAAAAGTGAAACCTAAGGGATGTTTTCATCTTCTCCACAGAAGGCCATTTCCAAAAGTGGTGTCCCCCAAACTGAACCACTCACCGGGTCAACCGGGCTGCAAGGTCTTAAGTGGTGGGAAAGAGCGGCCCAGACTCGGCACTGTTTCACAAATTGCTAGGTGGTCATCTGCTTCGGTGACCGTTGCCAAGGAAACTCTGAGAGGACATAATCGGCTACCTCGGCGCGGTCCTCCCAGCGAGGAGGCACTTGGGGGCGTGGTTACGTGACGGACGCACAGAGGGGTGGAGCAGAGGTGGCCACGTCCGCGCTTCTTGCGTTACCATGCGCATGCGTGCTGTGCGGCTCCACCTCAGAAGCGGGAACTATGGCGGCCGCTCGAGTCCCTTTAAACGTGTCTCTACGAGAAGCCACCCAGAGAAAATTGCAGAAGTTTTCAAAACTGAGAGGTACCAAAGAAGAAGCCAAGTCTTCGTAGGCAACATAGAGGGAGGGTCCCCTGGCGACCAGAAGATTTGCCTCTCACTTTCTCTTTTCGTCTCCTGAAGTGCTGGGACTCTGAACAGTTATTATTCCTTCTGAGTTTAGTCTGTCATTACCCCCTTTTTCGCTTTCGAGTTGTTGGCTTAACTTTATTTATAATTGCATAGATATTAGAATAAAGGAGGGTGAAGGAAAAGACAATTATTAACCTCACTAGAAGTTATCAAAAATTATGCATTGGTTAGCTCATAGAAGTTATTTAAATAAATCTAAAGGATCTAAAGTGTAGAATTTAGACCCTGGTTTTGCCCTTCTGTTTTGACCCGTACTTTCCTCACCAAGTAGCTCCCTAATAATGTAAATACTAAGAGAACAAGGATGGTTTAAGAATTTGTTCAGTGTTTTTTGTTGTTGTTGTTTTGAGACAGAGTCTCGCTTTGTAGTTCAGGCTGGCTCTGAGCTCACTATGTAGCCTAGGCAAGCTTTGGACTCAGCAATCCGCCTGTCTCTGCCTCCCGAGTGCTGGGATTACAGGCGTGAGCCGCCACGCCTGGCACTGTAGTATGTGGTATGTGGTATTGATGGCTGGTGGGCGTGTGTCTCCACGCCCAGCATTGTATTGTCGTTACTAGGGATCGAACTCAGGACCTTGCATTTGCGAGGCAGGCGCCGGAACCACTGAGCTAACCCTCCAGTCCCGTTCAGTGTTTTTTAAAAACAGACTGTACCCGTTGGCATTCCCTGTACAATTGTCTAGTAAAATGTGTTATATTTTGTATTGTTACTGACTGCTTGAAAAATACAAAGACTAACATTTGGGTAAAAGAAAATTTTCAGAGCTGTTGGATTCTAGTTGACATGTCTAATATGTGAAGTAACAAATTCCTTTTTTCATTTTGGTTCATGAGAAAGAGAGACTCCAGCTGTTTACCAAAAGTGCACTGTCTTGTAATGAGTTTATCAGAGACTTACGACTTTTTTCTGTTATCCAGAATTTTCTGTCATATTTTAATAGACTAGTTGAGTATATACCTCATGGTTAAAGTAATATAAGTGAAATATTCACAAAAGTAAGAAGCATTGAAGGGATAAAATCCTTGTGTTGATTCTTTACTAACCAAGGAACATTAAGTGGGATTCAGATATAAAAACTTTTTAAAGCTGTAGATTCAGTTATTTATTTTCTGTGTATACTTCCTTTTTAAGAATTGAAAAAAATAGTTTTCGGCAAGTTACAAGAATCTTAATCAAGAAACATTACATTAAATCTTATAGAATTTCTAAATAAATGGATTTATAGGCCTCAAAATAGGGAGATAATTAAAAGAAGAGGAAAATAAAACTTGCAAGCAATCCCCATTAGAACTATTTTGAATAATACTAGTAAGCCAATGTTTATTCCATAATTTTAAAATAGAAAATACATTTTTGAAATGGTAATAATTGTTATCTTTTATTTTGTACTTGAAATAAGAAAATCTGTAATAGACAATTATGATCATATTTGTTACACTTTCCTTGCTTTTTCTGAATAGGTAAACCTGTGAGAGCTGGAGAATTCTGGGACATAGTAATAATAACAGCCGCTGATGAAAAGCAAGAACTTGCTTATAGACAACAGCTATCAGAAAAGCTGAAGAGAAAAGAATTACCTCTTGGAGTTCAATATCATGTTTTTGTTGATCCTGCTGGAGCCAAAATTGGTATGCATTTTATGGACAGGTTTGTACATAGATTCTGGTTAGAATAATCATTGAAGAAAGCTTTTCTGGGGTTTACTGTCTACGAACTGCGTTATCTCCACTCATAGCCTTGACAAACATTAAAATGTAAACTGACTCAGAAAGATTGAGTAGAGCAGCCACTCCCACCATTGTGACTGAACAGTGAAAAACTTCCAGAATGTTAAAGAGAACTTTATTACTTTTAATAAAATTTACTCACATGGTGACTATTCCTTTGGATCTTATTAGTAGAACTGTTAAAGTCCCTCCCAACTCCAAGTCCAACTCCAGTTTCTTTAGAATTTTACATAAAGAAAATTAGAAAAAAATATATGTGTGGTTTCTTCATAAATTTACATGGACGAAACAGTATATTTGTCTGCACATATGTATACACACATTTTATATATATATTTTTTTCTGATTCACTTCATGTTATATATGATCTCCCTTGGGACCACCACAAATGTAGAATGTAAAGAACAAAATCTAATGGCCTAAATACTACAGAATGTTTATTTGAAAACCTTGCTTGAGATCAGCTTTTTCTTTGACCTTATTTTGCAAATTTTTTTTTTTTTTTTTTTTTTTTTTTTTTGCTTTTTGGAGACAGGGTCTTGCTTTGTAGTTCAGGCTGGCCCTGAGCTCACTATGGTGCCCAGGCAAGCCTCCGCGAACTCAGCAATCCTCCTGTCCCTGCCTCCTGAGTGCTGGGATGACAGGCGTGAGCCACCATGTCCAGCATTGTGGTATGCGGTATTGATTGTTGGTGGGCGTGTCTCCACGCCCAGCATTATATGTGGTTACCGGGGATCGAACTCAGGTCCTTGCACTTGCGAGGCAGGTGCCGGAACCACTGAGCTAACCCTCCGGCCCTATTGCAAATATTTTTAAAATGCCATTTTCCTGAAGGTTGTTTTTCATGTGACCCTTAAAACTGAAGTCCCTTGATGTCATAAATGGAATTTGTATGTGACATTAGCATTTTCTCATTAAACAGTATTACTTTAATCCTTGCAACATTGAAGCCTTATAAATGGAAATCTAAAGTACAGAAAGTTAAATATCATGTGTATGCTGGTAGCAATAAGTAGTGATTTAGTTATATATGAGATTTTTTTGGGGGCGGGACCAAGTTCTAAAAATTGTTTTAAAGCTAATGTATTTATTTGAATTATTTAAGTTGGTTTTATGATTTGTAACTATGAATGTTTTTATACATAATCTTAGTATGTTACAGATCATGCAATTTGTCGTTCTTTTTGGATTACAGTTTTCAGGAGAAGTTTACTCAATCATTTGTTACTAAATACTGTTCTCTGAGTTTGTTTAATAATTACTGATTTATTTTTTTGCTATAAGATGTACTTTTATTATTTTTCAATATTTTTGCTGTTTACCTTAATTACAGCTAAAATATATCTTTAAAACTAATTTATAAACATCATAAACTTTTAGCAGACTTTTATGAAATAACTCATGCTTTTTAAATTATTTTTAAGGTAATGGAGGATCAACACTTTGTGTTTTTCGATGTTTGGAAAAGCTCTATGAAGATAAATGGAATTCTTTTACTATACTATTAATTCACTCTGGTAAAATTAAACTACTATTTATATCCTTTGAATATTACACTTTTGATATTTTAAGGGCTTTTTACTGTCATGAAATAACTTTACTTTTTATCTATTTTTATTCTTTGAAGTTATTTTTCTTTAAAAACAAATATGTCTTGCTTTTCTTGCTATTTGGAGTTTCTAAAGATCATAATGCTTTCTGAAGAATTTATCTTTCAAATTGTGGTCTCATAAATCATCAACTTTTTATAGACACTGTTTTATCTTTAGTGTGTATATAGAAAAATTGTTTTTCTTGGTACAGAACTCATCAAAATGTGATCATTTCTCAGGAATGCTTTAGAGGGGATTTTGTTTTGGGAAAGAGGATAGTTTAATAACACTTGCTTCTAGATGTTTGCCAATACCTTCTATCTTGCAGTATGATTTTTGATATCCAAAGGTTACAGTCCTTAGCAGAGTTGTAAATAGTATACAAAGAAGAGAAAGACAAATATGCAACAAAGGACATTTAAATGTAGAAGATCCAAAAATATTTCATTTTATTTAAACGTTCTTTATTTGAACAGTCCATACAGTTCTACATAATCAAAAGTCCTTTTTAAAATAATTTTATTGGTATTTATTTGACATACGTAGTGGTCACTCATAGGGAAATTTTACTTGTACATAATGTATGTTAATTATTTTCGCATTCCCTCCCCTCCCCTCCATCCTTTTCTGTTTTCCCCTCTCCATTTATAAAACTTTATTTCTGTTATTTTCCTTCTATTATTTTTAATTCCTATTCTCTAATGTTTAAGTATATGAAAATTTTGCTTACATAAGCCTATATTATTTCTCTGTATGCTAGAGCACTAATGAAAGTTTGGTCATGAACTGACACCAATCTGGGAATATATAGTTTAGCCCCATTCACCTACATGCCTACTAAAGTCCTTTCTGATTCTTTTGATTCATATAAATAATTATGATTCATTATAAAAGTGGTATAAATACAATGCATTTAAGTTATGGTCTCAAGCCTAAAACTATAAAACAATTGAGTTATATTTTTATTTCTAAAAAAGCTACTAATAATTTAATAAACAATTTTTACACCAAAAAGTATGTAGTTAAAAATATAGTAGTCCTCTGTATCTGTAGAATTCACCTTTGCAGATTTAACTAACCACAGATAGCAAATATTTGAAAGGTAAGAAACGGTGGGTCTATACTGAATATGGCATTGTTCCCTAAATGATATATAACTGTTTATAAAACATATATTTATTAGTTAAATATTATAGGTAATGCAGAGTCATATAAACTGTAGAGAAGCATAGTTATAGGCTATATGCATATACCCTGTTACTTTATATAAGGGATTTGATCACATACATATTTTGGTATTCACTGAGTGTCCTGAATCAGTGTGCCTATAGAAAAGCAGCTGTAGCTAATTCTTGAATTGTGCAAGTTTGCTACTGGCTCATCTTTGGAAAAGGGAAAAATAGAAAATTATCATTAACTCTGATTATTTTCAACAATACACTATGTGTCAAGTACTTTATATATGTGTCACTGATTTCATAAAATGTAATGTGGCAAGTAGTGTTGTTCTTTGCTGACATGGAGTAAAAGTAAATGGCTGTAGAGCGCTGACCAAATCCAAACTCCTTTCTGCCTGGTCCTCTATTCTGGTAGGCTGCCTTCCATGAATATTTATATTAAAAAATGATGCAGCATATTTAATGTACTGAAGAGAACACATTTTTCTAGAAATTAATTTATGTTCATCTTAGAAGAAAAAGTCTGTGTAAATGAAAAGCAAGTATAAAATGTTTAAGTGTTATTGAATGAATTACCTTAATTTTCTTTATGTGGTAATTTAAAGAAAGACATAGTATTTTGAAATAAGTATTTAAAATAAATTAATGTAGTGCTCGCTTTGGCAGCACATATACTAAAGTGAATTAATGTTAATATATATAATTTTATTTTGGAATTATATCTTAGAATTGTTATACTGTATTAATTCTTTTAACTTTTTCCCTCTAAAGTAGACTCTTTTTTAAAAATTCTTAAATTTTAATTTTAAATTAATTAAGTTTTATTAATTTTAATTAATTTAATTTAAATTAAATTTTAATTTTAAATTAATTTTTAATTAAATTCTTTTTTAAAAATTGAATTCTTTAGTGGTACATTTTATAGACAGATCACAATCACATTCAACGTTGGAGAATTTGTACCAGTATATGACACAAGTTAATTTTTACCCAGATTCCTACCCACCCCACAACTCCCTACCCCCTATATACATGTGCTTTCTTTTTCTTTTCAAATCATATTTATTCTTTCCCCTCATTACTTTCCCTTACCACATTCCCACTGAAAATTTCCTATTTCACAAAATCTATCATACCTTCTAGAACTCATTTACATTTACATATTCTTATAACAGAATAAAGTAGATTCTTAAAGGATGAGTTTAAACATTATGAGTTTAAACATTCTTGAGATTTAAAGTTTAAAATGTTGATACATACAGTCTCTTCTTACTGATTCAGTACAATTCCTAGGCTCTATGGTACATTCAAATTTTTTCCTAATCTAGAATCTTTAAATGAACATTTTGTAACTATAATGTTAAGTGGAACAAACCAGACATACAGACTTAAATATTACATGGTTTCTTTTATATGAGAAACCCAAATTATAGATAAAGAGCAAAATCAAAGCCAGATAATAGGTGGTTGGGAGATCTTTGGAAAGAGAATCAAGAATGGGAAGGTTGGGAGGGAGCATGAAAGGGAAAGTGTGTAATAAGGAATTAAGATATGTTAATGTTCCAACTCCACAACATGAATGTAAATATTATATACTGCAAAAACATACTAATAAATACAAAACAATAATAGAAAAAGGTATAATAGTAATCTACTATAAATGCAGTCTATCTTGAAAAAACCCTACATTGTATCAAATGGCTACAAAATTACTCTTTTAATTTTTTTTTTTTTTTTTTCTGAGACAGGGTCTCGCTTTGTAGTCCAGGCTGGCCCTGAGCTCACTATGTAGCCCAGGCAAGCCTTGAACTGAGCAATCCTCCTGTCTCTGCCTTCTGAGTTCTGGGATTACAGGCGTGAGCCACCATGCCCGGCACTTACTCTAAATTTTTAATCTGGATTACATTGTTTCTTCCAGAGTTATAGTACTGCATGGTATATATTAAGTAGGTGTAGAGATATTTGAATTGTAACTGATGCCCCTGGATTTTGAAGATTTTATAAACACCAAAAGTTTTAAATAGTATTTTATTATTTTGTTTACTTTTATAGGTGGCTACAGTCAACGCCTTCCAAATGCAAGTGCACTGGGGAAAATTTTTACTGCTTTGCCATTTGGTAACCCTGTTTATCAGATGTTGGAATTAAAACTAGCCATGTACATTGATTTTCCCTCACATATGAATCCTGGAATTGTGATTACCTGCGCAGATGATATTGAACTATATAGTATTGGAGAATTTGAGCATATTAGATTTGACAAACCGGGCTTCACTGCATTAGCTCATCCTTCTTCTTTGACTATAGGTACCACACATGGAGTATTTGTCTTAGATCCTTTTAATGATTCAAAACATAGAGATCTTGAGTATAGGTATTGCCACCGTTTCCTACATAAGCCCAGTGTTGAAAAGATGCATCAATTTAATGCTGTGTGTAGTTCTGAAAATTTCTGTTCACAGGGCTTTGCAGCGGGAGATGCTGCCTATCTTCCCTTAGATTCTGAGTATGTCTACACTGACAGCCTATTTTATATGGATCATAAATCTGTGAAAAAGCTACTTGCTTTTTATGAAGACATAGGCACACTGAACTGTGAAATAGATGCCTATGGTGACTTTCTGCAGGCATTAGGCCCTGGAGCAACTGAGGAATACACCAGAAACTCATCAAATGTCACTAAAGAAGAATCAGAGTTGCTAGATATAAGGCAGAAAATATTTCATCTTCTTAAGGGAACATCACTAAATGTTGTTGTTCTCAATAACTCCAAGTTTTATCACATTGGAACAACAGAAGAGTATTTGTTCCATTTGACTTCAGAGAGCAGTTTAAAGTTAGAGCTTGGTTTACAGTCAGTGGCGTTTAGTATCTTTTCATATATTCCAAAATGTTCTGGTAAGACATCCTGTGTCATTCACAGTATACTGGATTCAGGATGTTCTGTGGCACCTGGCTCAGTTGTAGAGTATTCCAGATTGGGGCTGGATGTGACCATTGGAGAAAACTGCATTATTAGCAGTTCTCACATCATTTCCAATGCTATTGTGCCTGCATATTCTTTTCTGTGTTCCTTAAGTTTGAAGATAAATGGGCAGTTGACATATTCAACTATGGCATTTGGAGTACAAGACAACTTGAAATACAATGTTAAGACACTCTTAGATATAAAATTACTTCAGTTTTTTGGGGTCGATTTTCTATCATGCCTAGATATTTGGAATCTTAAAGTTACAGAGGAGCTGTTTTCAGGAAGCAAGACACAGTTCAGTTTGTGGACTGCTCGCATTTTCCCAGTTTGTTCTTCTCTGAGTGAATCAGTTACAACATCCCTGAAGATGTTAAATGCTGTAAAGAGCAATTCATCCTTCAGTCTGAGTAACTACCTACTGGTATCCATTGAAGAAATGCTCTTCTACAAAGATGTAGAAGACATGATGGCCTACAGGGAGAAAATTTTTCTAGAAGTTAGTTTAATTAAAAACAAATCTCTTTTAGCAATATCTTAAATGATATGTAGAGTGCAGATATTTTAAATATTATATACCTTGTGTACTTACAAGATTCCAAAATCAGCATTTTCTGTAGATCTCTGTTTCAGTAAAGCAAGTTAATGGCAGTGTACTCATATAATTACTGCAACATGATATTAATAGCATATACAAGAAAACTACCTTCTGATGAAAGATTCTTTCAAGACAAAGTTCAAAAAAGTGGTATTCCTAGAGGTTTTTCACCTTTAATTTTCTGTTTAACAAAGATGGATCTGTGGCATACTGTATAGCTCATCTAATAAATATTTGACTGTTTTAGCAAATGTCCTATTTTTGTATACTAGTAAAAATTTTGGGGTCTTCTAATTACTTAGTACTTTTTCAGAAATGAATCAATAGCTGACAAATCAGCTTAAATTAATGTCCATTATAGCTTTATATTTGTGATTTAATAGATTCAAAGAGCTCTAAAAGTGGTTGTGTCTCATCAAATGAAACAAAAATTATGTATTTTATTAATAAATTTTAATATCTTTTTGTATCATCAATTTTCTCTAATGCTCCATTGTATAGTAAAAGGGCTACATGTGCATTTTTGTGTGTGTACAAGTTTGTGTGTGTTTGTGTACATAGAACTCAGTTGTCTTTGTGGAAAATGGTAATACTTAATCATGTACTTGCAATCCGAACATTACTTTCTTCCTCTCAATAACTCTTTTAATAGAATTAAGTTATCAGAAGAACTGACTTTATTTTCCATTTCTTATTTTCTGTCCACATTCTGGAGGTGATACTGAGAAGTAATACGTGTCCAAAAGTTAGACAGAAGGAGGGAGGGAAAAGAAAAAGAAAACTAAGATGATACACAGATGATAAACAACTTCAAGGTAATAAGAATTGGCTGTAATCCCACATTCTTTTCCTATTTCAGTATAAAATGCAAGTGAAATGTCTTTGTGATAAAGTCACAACAAGCAGTCAAAATTTTGGTTTTGTATTTTAAATTATGAAAAAATGGAGTACGAATGTGTCTTTGCCACTCTTATTTATATATTAATCTCAGTATAAAATAATTGATAAACTAGAAGTGACCCGTCTGAAATCCTCCATTGTATTATTTAGAGATATATAGGTCTTTTCAAGGGAGATAAATATATAGCAATTACTTTCACAACTTTCCCAGGATACATTTGTTACTCATTAAATACTCAATATTGACTTTATCTAATGTGCTATCAGTTATGAAAACCACACTTATGTTCTACAAAAAAGGTAAAACTCTACTCATAAAGTATGACAGTGCTTTCTTGATACTTGAAACATAAATTTATTAAAGCTACCTTTTAGATGTATATACCTAGATTTTCAATGTTCAATCCAATATACTGTAAAATGAACAAAAATAAAATATGGAAATAATTGCTAAGCCATTTTAATTTCCCTCAGATTCAGATTCTTTGGAACCACTGTCAACTAAGAATTGCTACCTCTCAGTCCTCTCAGTACTGTCTTCCATGCCGTTAAATTTATCAGTAAAGCTGCCATTTTAAAAAAAACTAAAATGCATTACTTCCTTAAACATTCATTTTGCTTTACTTTAATTGAAGAAGGTCTTTTGTTTAGCTGCATTTTATAAGAGCGCCTACTACACTATTATCTAGAATTTCTGCTAGGCTGTATGTACCTGGCATTTGTTCTGCATGTCCTGATGCTATTGCTTTAATGTTAATTTCATCTTTGTGTTGTCTCCCTGGAAAACATTGATGGCTTAAATTCAAAGTCATAGAGGTTTCTTACAGTGATGCCATAGTAATATTATTGTGAAAATAATTGGCAAGACATATATGATTTGTTAGGTTTAATTGTGTCTATCTTGTTTGTTTTTTCAAAGAGTAAAAAATGCTTGTTTTGTGACAATTGAGAATTTCAGACTTTCACCTGCTTGTCAATAAAAAAGAACACACTTTTTTCTCCTCTAAATTTTATAATCAGCAAAAGGTGCAGAGGTATGAGCATGTAATTAAATGGTTCCTCTTGAGTTATAATTTTTATTTGATAAAGTCACAGTATGTAAATAATACACTATGTTTATGGACCACTGTTATTGCTTGTAACTAATTGTAACCTATAAATTTATTGAAGAGCTAGGGATTAACAATGACTCAAGGCCCTGGAACACATCCAGCATTTGGTATTATGACTTTGACTTTGCATGTCTAAATAAAAGAAGGAAAAAAGTACTTCAAATCTCCAAGTGAGACAATTAAAGTGACAGCTTTTGATGATGGTAATCCAAAGTAATTCCTAAAATTTATGATAATTAATTCATCCTCAATAGCTTATGCCTCAAATATGATATAGTGATTACCAAATTTAAAAATGAATCCTAAACTTAAATTTACTTGCCTGAAATATATATGTGTAGCTATCTCTTTTACACAAAATCAGAGATACCTTTCATAGATATCGTTAACACCCTCTTGACTGGGAAAAAAAATGTAGCCTCAGAGTTATGGCATCTCAATCTAATCCAGCAAAGTTAATATAGAGAGGAAAAAATACTAATATGCTAAAAACTATTGAATTTTAGTTGTTCTTTTTGCTGTTCCATTCATTAAAAACAAGTCCTTGTCTACACCAAAAACTGTGTAAAGAAAAAATCATTAAATTTGTCTAGTGTAAGAGAAATAATTGGAAACTTTTATTTACTTAACTGAATTTTTGTACATCTAAACTTTTGCTGAAGCAAAGCCAGTTTTTGTTTAGGTTAATGAACACAACTGTTAGTGTTTGTACTCAGTGAAGTTGTGTTACTCTTTCACTTCATCGTGATTATTTCCTATTCTCATTTCAGTGGGCTAAATTCTTTATCGTACTACTGTTTTTATATTTCCATTCACTTGCACAGAAATTTCTCATTAGACTTTAAACTATATATGATAAATGCAAATTTTAAAAAAATATGGTTGGAAAGTATCATTTCTGTTCCTCTCACAGTTACTATTTAACAGATGATAAACCACAGTTTCCACTTGAATCAAACTTACCAATTTGGCTGTGTATAAATAATGACCATTTTGCATTTGGTTAAAATTTGGAGTAAAGACTAATAGAAACACCTGATATTATTGTCTAGATACTGAAGGGTGACAAGCAAAGGGGAGAATTACCTTTGGCTAGTAACTATCATCCCCTATAAAGACCCTTGATGTTGACATTTTTGTTAAGATGCTCATCCCACAGATATTGTTGGCAGATCCAATAAGTGACTGAAACTGAGTCTGTGTTCTTTTCTCAGCTGGATGGACAGGTAGTCTGTCTTTTGGAAGCCCCTGGCTGCAAAGGTTGCTTAGCTATCAAATGTCTAAATTTCAACCTATCAAACATCAGTTTATTTCTGATTGCTGCAGACTTGCATAACCTATCTGCTAGCATTATTTCTCAGCCATCTATCTGTCATAATCATGCTTGAGTTAATTGCTCTAACCATCTAAATTCTAATATCTGTATTCTTTGGACAATATGATAAGCTTATTGAATTATCATCTTCTTTAAAGGATTTAAATATCTTTGCTACCAGTCAACACTGTGGCTAAATAATTGGCACATGAGATTTTTTGTTTTTGTTCTATTTACCATTGTCCATTTTCTCCCTGCAGAACATTCATATGGTTCAAGTTACTTTTAATTTACCACCTCCTTGTAGGAGAGTGTTGCATTGCCTGGGAAAGAATTAAAGCATTTTACATCTTGAGGCAAGACTCTTAAAACAATTCTGTTGAAATCAAGTAAGTGTTCATTTCATTTGCAGGTTGAAAAGTGTTGTACTCCTCAATGAAGTTTACCATAATTGGTTTCTTTCCTATTATCTTTAGCCTTGGGGTTTGAGAAAGTAAATTATATCCACCAGTATGCTGTTTTTTAGAGAAGTTTCAAACATTTCTAATAAACCTGCAACTAGAAAACTGACATAACCAAAAAATAATGACCATAATAAGGGATCAAAATGCAAGTTTTAAATACACAGGTACAGTAACTTATTAAGTCACTAATTATATATCACTAGAATCCATTTTGAACAAAATTTAATAAGAAAAATATCACTCACTTAATTGGTTAAAGTTAATAGAATGTCTAGTTATTATCCAGTTAGATCAAGAGCTATTTTTGAAAATAGTCTGTATATAGGCAGAGGGAGAAAGTGCACATTCGCAAACTACCTTTTTATTTATTACAACTGCTGATATTTAAATAGGGAAGAAATATTTTTCATGAATTCCATAACTGAAGTAATTGATGAAGTTGTCTGTGTTTCTTGTATCTTCAATCTGTGTATCTGTAGACTTAAGCATGTAATTTTTTATAACAAAAGTAATTAGGCAAAACAGTAACCATATTACTTCCTTAGGAAAAAGTCCATTTTATATGTTTCATTGACAATATTTTTGAAATTGTCTTTCCTAACCATCACAATACATGACACATTGAATCATAGATGTGGATACACATTTACCCTTTGTGTCCTTCCCTCACAAAAAAAAAAAAAGAGTAAGTTATTTCTGTGTAGACAACTTGTTTCCTCCCTTCATCAATCCTGATGATTGTTTTCAGTCTAGAGAAATAACTAGATCGTCCACGTGTTGCTCAAGTGAAAATCCTAGAAGCCAGATGTGACTCTTCATGTTCTTCATCCTTTCATTGCATCACATTCTTCAAGGAATATGATCTACACATTGAACTCATAACCAAGCTCTAAACATGTCCCAACTCCCACTGACCTGCTCCAGTTACCCAAAGAAACACAGTAGCCTTTTCAGATGGCATTGCATTGTAGCTGGCATTGAGAGGAAGTGAATATTGGATATCTCACCCTTGCCTCCTTGACTGGCTCCATTTTTATGCTGAAGACTGCCTTTTGATGGTTCATTCTACTACATTTTTGCATGGTGAAGTTGTTTTGTTTTGTTTTGTTTTGTTTTGTTTTGTTTTTAAGATAGGGTCTCGCTTTGTAGTTCAGGCTGGCCCTGAGCTCACTAGGTAGCCCAGGCAAGCCTCAAACTCAGCAATCCTCCTATCTCTACCACTGAAGTGCTGGGATTACAGGCGTGAGCCACGAAGCCCTGCACTGTGGTATGTGGTACCGACTGCTGGTAGGCATGAGACACCAATCCCAGCATTGTTGTATGTGGTTACCAGGATTGAACTCAGGACCTTATGTTTGCAAGGCAGGCACCAGAACGACTGAACTAAATCTCCTGCCCTGCATAGTAAAGTTTTAAGTCATGATAGCTTGAAATATCTTTTTCACACTTTTGTTTTCAGCCATTTCTTTATTTGATATGTGTTATGATATGTTAGCTGGAATTTTACTTCCTTTTTAAATGCAGATGTTATCTCAACTTCTAAACTAAATTCTTAGATGTCAAATACTTCTCCAAAATACCTGTGAAATTCCAAGAGACTCTATATCTTCATACCATCTTTAACTGAGCTTTCATTTTTCAATGGAAGTCTTCCATATCATCTTGCAATTCTGAGTTATGTGGAAATTTTTTCGCTGTGTATTTCTTAAATGCTTCATCTTTCTTCAGGCTACTGCAATATTTCATTGTCTTCAAGGAAAAAACCTCACACAAATTATGTATACTGTACAGATTTCTCTGTATAATAGGGCCAGGGATTTAGCTCAAGTTGTACCCCCCACACACCTCAGAAGTACAAGGGACTGAGTTCGATTCCTGGTACCATAAAAAACAACAGCAAAAAAAAAAAGTGAATAATAGGGACTATAGAGAAAGCTCATAAAAGAGAAAAGAATGCATATCAAAGCAATGAAAACAAAATTTTAATTGTTATTCTTAGAAGTTTCTCATCATCCTCATCACTAAAAATTTCAATGGCTAGTTTAATGTACCCAAAGCTATCTCTGATAACTATTTTCCACTGACCAATCACCCACCTTATTATATATACACATGTTGTCGGGTTATCTATCTCTTGGAACCTAAATAATTCTTGTTCTTTTAGGTTAACCAGTTCAGCAATCTTAATACCCAGGTCCAAACATTAGAATGATCACACATCCAGACACACCAGAATACTGAGCACAGTCAAAGGTTTTTTCATTGTCAGGATCTACTTCCATTAGAGGGTTTTAGCCTCAAGTTGTACAACTACTTTAATTCTGAAGGTTGAGTATAAAGGAGGCACATTTAAAAAACTGTTCTTGGCATTAATGTTTCACTGGGGACATACCACACCTACAAACCTTTTCTAGACAATGGCATCTGCTCCTTATCATTGGATAGTAACTCCTGTGGAGTTAGGAGGAACTTAAATGAAGAATGAACCTCAAGGATACTATGAATAGTAAAATGCAAGATAGTGTTAGTCTCTGACTGATCTAAAAGCTTACCACCTGAGTTCAGGGCAATTTTTTGCCTGTGCTGTGATGTAAGAATATACCATAAAGTTGTAGAATCTTTGTCTCTGCTGCTGAAATCTTTTACCTTCAGAGTGCCTACAGCTTCTGAAGTAAGTTCTAGAAATACATTCAGTATTTCCTGAGTTTGCCTATCCTCAAATGTGAAGTAATATATATATTTCCAAAACACCACAGTTTAGGAATACTACTATATGAAATCAAATAGGAAAATTTCTTTGTAATATTGCATTCCTATGAACAACGACTCAAGTGTAAATTATTTCTCTTGTATTATTAGTTAACACACTTTACAGGATAATTCTCATTAGTATACAGATATACTGGTACTTTTCTATTTAACCAATGAAAACAATTAAAAAAAACCTCAATACCACTTTTTTTTTAACTATTACTTAATTTCTCATGTGACTTTACACTACAACCCATGGAATAAATTGTCTGTCCTCATATTCACTGTTTAACCCAGTTCAGGCTTTTAGTTGCTCTTCCAACTCATAGTTCTACTAAATTTGTTATGAAGCTTCCAAGTATTTTCCATTTGGTATATACAGTGCTCATTTTCATTCACAGTGTTCCTCCCCTTTTATTACAGGAAAAAGGCTAGCTAGACATTTTACAATTAGGATGGCCCTGGAAACAAAGAAGCCAATGTGGAGGTTTGCTTTGCAGGAGAAAACTATAGCACCCACATAGGATAAATAGCAGTGATTGATATTCGAAGTCACAAGTCTCCATAGGATAAGCTGCACAGCTCCATATTCTAAACTAGGTGCCAGCCCCCTGGGGTAAACGGCTAGGACTTTATTTAACCTGCCTTCCCAGAAGAGACCAGAGGTTAATAATTCCTGTATGCTTGCTAGATGACTTGATTTCTCCTTGTATCCCATTTAATCAATGTTACCCAAGCAACTATACTTGTAATCTTATTGGTTGATTATGGTTTTGTCCATCCTGTGATTTCTGGTACCAGTGTTTCCGGTTGACTCTAATTTTGTCCCACCTTAAACCCACCTTGCTTGTTGCTTGGCTCCATAAAAACCCACTGGGTCCCAGCACTCGGGAGGCAGAGACAGGCGGATTGCTGAGTTCAAGGCTTGCCTGGGCTACATAGTGAGCTCAGAGCCAGCCTGAACTACAAAGTGAGACCCTGCCTCAAAAAAAAAAAAAAAAAAACACTGGGAAGCGAGATAGGTGGATAGGTGGATCTCCCATTTTCAGGTCCTCCTTTTGCCACTCTTAGGCAAAAAATTTCTAAAGTCTCTTTAGCTTATTTGCCATCATGACCTGTATGTTATATTATTGGAAGTGAGTCAGTATTGTGTTATATTTTTTTGTATATTTATTTCTTTTTTTTTTGAGACAGGGTCTCGCTTTGCAGTTCAGGCTGGCCCTGAGCTCACTATGTAGCCCAGGCAAGCTGCCGTGAACTCAGCAATCCTCCTGTCTCTGCCTCCCGAGTGCTGGGATGACAGGCGCGAGCCACCACGCCTGGCACTGTAGTACTTAGTGCTGATTGCTGGTTGATTGTTGGTGGGCGTGGGTCACCATGCGCAGCATTGTATGTGGTTACCGGGGATCAAACTCAGGACCTTGCGCTTGTGAGGCACCAGAACCACTGAGCTAAATCTCTGGCCCTGTATATTTATTTCTTTAAGATGTTCTCCATTCCAAATCATTTATGTGCTATCACTTCTCAAATCTATATTTTTAATTATAAAAGTGTATCTCTTCAGCCCTGAGTAGTGAAATGTTAATTCACTAAGAGGAAACCAGTAGAATGAAGTTGATTTTATATTTTCCAGATCTTACAAGGAAGAAAACTTTCATCTATTACAAAAATATTGTCTGATAGTACAGTGGATTGAACTCCTTAATATCAAGAGTTTAACCAGAGTAACTGTAAGGCAATTGGCCAAGTTTTCCTAAGAAGTTCTTTTAGCTAAGCTTTAGGATTAGATAATGATGCCAGATTGTGTTTCTTAGAAAGTGGAATCTGGACTGGATTTCACTATGTTAGAATGCAACATAGCTGTCAAGAGTGCTCTTGGGCATTCACAAGGAAAGCACTGAGCAGGATAGAGCAGAAAGCAGGCAGGAATGCAATGTCCATGATAGATTTCCTTACCCCACTTCAAAGAATGCTGTGGTGCTAGCATGACACCAGGTGCAACATGAATGGCCAGGATTTATATGACACATCGTTGTTTGCTGTAGGTCCCTTTGACAGAGCGGGGCAAGTATAATTCCCAACCTGCTAGATACCTGAAATGGAAGTTCCTGTTCTCCAAAGTCAAAGAATGAATTCTAGGAACAACAGAAGCTAAAAGTAGGAAAAATTTATTGAGAAAGAAAGCTTCTGTCTAAGAGGGAAAGAAGGGGGACTCAAAAGTTGGTGACCCAGGGACCCTGTTTCCCAGGGGATATTTATGGAACAAAGCCAGGAGGTAAGGTGGGTTTAAGGCAGGACAACCTTAAGGTGAACCAGTAACATTGTAAGTAGAGCCACTTAGATAATATTGATTAAAGTGAGATTCATTGGGAAAGCAAATAGCACAACAAGCTACCAGGATTTCTAGTAGGGGATCTTTCCTGGGAAGGATGGGTCAAGACCCTGGCGCTTTTCCATCCCTTATTTAGAATATCAATCACTGTTACTTATTTTACATGGATGTGGTAGCCTCTGCCCTTTTGCAAAGCTAAATATGTCTTGTTTGTCCTTCTCAGTTGGTTCCTTGATTATCTTTTGAACTGGCTCCTCAATGGCCAGCCCTCTCTAACTGCCTATGATATACCAGATAAAACACCTAAGGAAAGAGGGCTGAAAGATGACTCTCTGTGGCTTGAATAGTCCAGGACTGTGACAGCAGAAGGCTATTTCCTGGCAACTCACTATAAGAAGGATCTGGTTGCTGGGACCACAGGCTTCAAGGAAGTGACTTCTAACATTCAACCCAGGGTTAAGACTCTCTTCATATATGATGCTATTATAATAAAACATGCATGCTCTAATGCAAGATGCATTATGATGACTTAAATTAATGTGGTACATATTTTACATAGACTCTATAATGAAAGAAACTATACTGTAGTAGATGTGTCAGTAATTTACAGAAACATTTCTAATGCTGTCACAAATCTACATGATAATCCTACTGCCAGATTTTACTTTTAACTAGCTGAACAAGCTAAAATATTCATAAATTCACATGAAGCCAGATGGCTTTCCACTGAGTATGCATTTGAATGATTTCCGTACATTATTTATTTCAAGAAGTGCACAAAATATACCATCCTCATAGCAGACTCCTAACATTTTAAGAAAGAATAAAAAATAACAGGTGTCCAGTGTGAAATACATTTTACATTGAACGTGTTTCCATGTGTTTTTGAGAATTATAGCAAAACCAATACTATTACATTTATTAGTCTAAATTACTGAAAATCTGAAATAAAGAGCTTTCAGCAATAAAAGTTGGTTACTTGGGAAAGAAGAGAGTTTAGCTGCACAAACATCATTTTTAATTTGCTCAGGTCTCCAAACTCCAAATGTATAACACCAAAGCTGTTAACCATTTTGATTAAACTGATCCATACTACTTTTTTTTTCAGTGGAATAATATATGTAAATTTGAAATGAAAACACAATTTAATC
This sequence comes from Thryonomys swinderianus, assembly GCA_004025085.1. NCBI lineage: Eukaryota > Metazoa > Chordata > Mammalia > Rodentia > Thryonomyidae > Thryonomys > Thryonomys swinderianus. The sequence continues at coordinate 25,049 of PVIC010002419.1, forward strand.
ACTGAAAATATTTTCATGAGCATATTCTGGAAGGTGTGATACGATAACTTATGATTTTTTAATTTATTTTTTAAGTCATAGAATTTTCCTTTCGTTCATATCTGGTATGCCTCTTTTAGGATTTCTCATTCTCTGGAAATACACTTATCATTGATAGCTATCTTTTTTTTCTCCTTTGTTCATAGTAAGCAGTGTCGTTTTGTAAACCATCTCTGAAATGTCCACTCTCTGAAGTCAGTATAGGTCTGCTTCTGATGCTTGTTTTTCTTAGCATGTTGGCATGCTTTCTTCAATGTATGATGAATCCAGATAGTTTCTTGGTCAGTGTCCTTGTTAAAACATCTTCCTCGCATTTCCCGTGGCCTAAGATAAATGTACCCTACCGTACAACCTTTGCATTCATTTCTGTCGGGAAAACGAGGTGTGCCTTAGGAACAATCAGGCTAACTTCCTCTGAGCATCTGTGACCCACATGGCTCTTTGGAAACAGCAAATTAATGGCCATCATTTCTCAGGAACCTTATTTTACTTTCTTTTTTGTGTCTTCTGCTCTGCATAGCGCCTGATTTGCAATTCCTGTAGTTTGGAATAAGGTATGACAGATTTACTTGTAGCTGACCCTATCTAAAGGTATGACTATAGAGAGTCCCACATGGAGTGTGAAAGTCCCCGAACATCCCCAGAAGGAGAGGCCCTCTGATGGATCACCCGCTGATGTCTCAGGAGCTAGGCCCAATTGTGGGCTTAATGATTTTTATGATTTCTCATTTAAAATCATTTCCCATTCTTATTTCCATGAAACATCAAATACCATTATGCATTATTTTACTGAATTATTATTTGACACTTTCCCTGTTGATAATATGCTTTATTAGTGGAAGAAATATAAATGAAGAGGTAGTGCTGCTGTTATGTTTTTATAATGAACATCATGGTCATGGAATCTGATAATCATAAAAACACTACATTTATTTAGGGAAAGAAAAAAAGAAGATGACATAATAATATGGAAAGTCCCAAGCATTTTAATCAATACCAAATAAATTACAGGATAATCCAGCACTTACTTAACACAGTGCCTACAATAGAGTAATAAACCACAGTAAGTATTTTACAGAGGAAGTCAGAGAGGACAAAATGTATGCTCAACATATATTATTTTAAAAAGGAAATCTGTAAGATTCCTCCAAAGGTCCTCATTTAGAGTAGATAAATCCAATAGAACACTTATCCTCTCTTGACTTCAAATGATCAGATACGTATTGGATATTTATTATATATTCCAGTCTTTGTTAGGTACTAAGGTTATTTCAAAATGCCCCTAAAGTTTAAACAGGAGTAAGACAGGAAGATAAGTTACAAAAAATTGTAACTAACACTACCATAAAGATAACACAGCACATCAGTGGGGCAGTCAGCAGAATCAGGAAAGATTCCTTAGGGAAGTGGCATTTATTCTGAGACCTGAAGTTAAAATAAAACAGCTAATTTTGTTTGTTTTTGTACAAAGTTAGAGGGGAGTGGGAGGGGAGAGATATACTTTGGTAGCAGGAACAGCATTTAGGAAGATTGATAGGAGAGAATGTTTGGTACAGAGAGGAAAAGGAGCCCAACTGAGGAGAGTACATGAAAGTTAGAGTGGACTGAGAAATATCTAAACTTTGCAAAATGATTAGGTAATTTCTTAAAAATGAAAATCTTAACTAAATTAAGATCAGTCTCTTTGAGAGGAGATGAGAGATGAAGTAGTGTGTAAATATGTGTGTGTGTGTTTTACAGCAAACAAATGTTCCAAATGATGAAAACATGCTGTCTATTCTGGAAAATTTAGTGGAATTATTAAATCAGCATTTGGAGGATATATCAGTGTTCTTAGTTAGCCAAGGCAAATATAGTTTGTAATCCATTTCTTCATTTCTAAGAAAACTTTTCTTTTCTGATTCTTCTTTCATGATACTAAGGTAGACACTTCACATTTGTCTTAGTGACTTTCTCATTGGTGAGGCACTGTATCCAACACCCACAACTCTAAGTAGGAAGATTTTTTTGGCTCAGAGTTGAGAGATTTCAGTTCATAGCTTTCTGGCTCCAAAGCAGGGTGGCATGGTGCAGAGTTATGGCAGAAGAGGCTTGTTTGTGGCACAGTGAGAGGAAGCAAGGTAATATTGAAGGATGAGGCCACTTCCAGGTCTTAGCTCCATTGTTCTACTCCCACTGATCAGGCTTCATCTGTTGAATACCACTTAGCTATAAATTAATCTATAAATAATAAACCTAAAATGATTTATAAACTCTAATCTATTAACTATAAACAAACCACTGTTAAGTACCACACATACCTCCATAGTTGAATCACCTCCTCCATCTGGGAGTCCATGAGGTTTTGGGGTGACTTCTAGTACTGTAACACTATTGCAATACTGTTGTAATACAATGACATCAGTAATACGATGACAGTATTGTACATTACATCTCATAGGTGTCTTAGGGACATGTGACAAGAAACATGTTTATGTTCCTCTTTTGAAAAGTGTGTCTGTTTAAAACACCATCCTCAGTGTACCAATCACACATAATTTGCATATTTCTCACACTCTTAGAGCTGTCCTATGCTATTCCACAGGACCTGTTTTCGCTCATAATTATAGTTTTCTTAGCTTTTCTAAGCTCTCTTGGTTCTACTATATTATTCTTTTTGAAACATTTTATCTTTCCTGTTCATATTTTCCACCATTGCCACCACTTTATGTATAATTTCTCTGTCATTTGGTATTTATGACTTTGCCTAATTTAGCCTCATCAATTTTTAGTCTCAAAAAAAAAAAAACTCCAAAATGAAATTTAAATTACTTTGGTCCCATCAGTTTTGTTTAATTTGTTTTACTGTGTAGAGCAATAATAGAGATTTTAATGAACGTCATTTTAATAATTTCTCTGAATCCTCTGAAGTGATATAATGATCTAAATTGTGTCCAAGCTCTCAATTTATCATATGCTAGAGATTAAATATTTTCCCTTTAAGATTTTTAGAAGTCCAGAAGTAGCAAGATCTATTTCAAGTCAAGCCATGTTCAAAAATCCCTTTGTAGTCAGCTCAGTTTAACCCTTTCTTTTTCTTAACTTCAAAAGCACAATTTTTGGAGCCAGTCATTGCCACCACTGAAAAATTACTTTGTAGAGTAAGATCCCAGGATATCACATTAAGCTGTAGGTATGAACTCTTCATATTTCTACTGTCACACCCTGTGTCCAAATAATTTTTGAGCATGGCTTTGTTTTTTCCAAATGCAAGTGTTTCTAAAAAGTTAATGGTGAATTCTGATTTAATTGACTGTAAGTATCTGTTTTAATAGTTCTCTGAAATGTCTGATGTAAATGATTGCTCAGGCATCAAATACTTTGTACAAACAACTAATGCCAGTGATTTTAAATTGCAACAAGTTAATAAAGCATAGGTAAGTGTTTAAAAGGAAGGTGAAGAAAATAGAGATTAAAATTATTTGGAATTTGAAAATGCTGTAGGATTTAGTGTGAAGAACTGACAGTGAGTTCATCTCTATTCACGTCATCTCTTTTCCAGACCTTAGCAATATTTCTTTTACCGAAGGAATTGATTCCACTCAATTCAATTGGCTCAACTCAATTCAGTTTGGTTCAGTTTGGTTCAATCCAATTCAATCCAAAACAATTAAATTTATATCTATAACTGTCAGGCACTGTGCTGGGTTGTTCTGAATGCAAAGATCCCATCTTTCAGGTAGCTCCCAGTCCAGCAGGAAAAGGGAAAAAAAGCAATAATTTTAGCTTTCATAATATGTAATGTAATAGAAGAAGATGTTGCTTTTGATGATTTAGAGTAGATCTTAGGAGTGTTTTATTTTCTTCTCTGCTCTCAAAATATATGTATGTGTAATATATAGAGTGTATATACATACATTTCATACACTAAATATACCATGTGTTCAAGCCTACCCTTAGAAAACCCTACAACCTATACTGTCTGACACAAAACAATAGCAAATTTCCTCTATCTTCTGCTTGCTTAGACCACTAAGTTCTGTATATTTCTTAGTCAAGCCGAATATTAATGGACTTGTTCTACTGTTATCTTCTGTGTTTAGAAGCTGATACCTAATTTTCCTTAAAGGAATACAAAGAATTATGACTCCAGTAGAAATATATATATATACATATATATATATACATATACATATATATATATTCATACATTTTCTTAACAATATAGTAAATTTATGTACTTGCTTTCAAAATTAATAATAATAATAATAAATATCCTTTCTATATGGAGCTATTTTGAACTGAAGATTTTTTTCTCCATCACACCATTTTGTAATAATGTTTCTGTTTTGGGGCCAGTTGACAATGGACTGGCTCACCTGAAACTGTGATCCAAATTAAATATTTCCTTCCTAAAGTTTTGGGTGTCAGTGTCAGGGGCTGTGAACAGCAACAGGAAATCTGACTAGTCCAAAAGCTACTAGCATTATGTGAACCCTTTAAAATTGTATTCAAATTGTTAGTGTGAAATAAAAAGTGTGAAGGGAGCCTAAATTTAAACGGTATGGAACAGTGCACAACAGAATCCATTCTTCCTGGTAGATTTCTAAGTTAGACAATGTAGATAGAAAGGAGATCTCAACCTTTGAGCATATGTGAAATACCTATCCCATTTCTGCCACCAATTATGTAGAGTGATGGGGAGAGAACACAAGAAGTATATGTCATGACTAGGATTATCATTCTGCCATTGAGAATATCTAGGAATGGATTTGACAAAAATAATGATAACCATATTTGAACAGACTGTGTATCAGCTCTGTTGGAAAGCATAAAGCAAAGAACTGGCTATATGGAAACACTCGTCAGGATGACTTGGGTCACCTAGAAGCATGGTGCTTTGATAAGGCTCTTCTGTATCAGAACAATCATCATGTGAAAGAAGCAGCCTTGAGATTTCTGCCAGTGTTACACGAGTGATTTCTCGGTGGTTTCGGATAACAGGACACTTGAGCATATCCACTAGCTTATGATTTTCTTCAGCATGGAAAGCTACCTCATCGTGCAACTGGAAACAGTCACTGGATCCACGAGGGTGATTCCCCAAGAATCTGCTCATCAAAATTAGATGTGGATAATAGCCACACCTAGATAATAGCCACAGGTCTATTTATTGTCAAACACCCATATATTATATAGTTCCTCTTTTTGAAAGTTGAAATGATTTGATGTCCTACAGAAAATTAGGATTTATTTTTACTTTGAGGAACAGCCATGAATGATCATTCATTGGAAAGCAAACTAATTCAATATAAGTAAAACTAATTATTTTTGTTTCTCTCCACTACCTGTTTACTTTTTTGTCTATGAATAAGAAACCCCAAGGACGGAATGTTATTTTCCTGAAACAATAATTAGTAATTAATTGAACTGTAATTATAGCACAGCATCATTTCCTTAAGAAAGCCAAACCTTAGGAAGGGGAAAAGAAGACCAAAATAGGAACGAATACAAATGGTCCAACTCATGAAGTTTATATTATTCTAAAGTTTTAGTGTTTCAAAGAAACTTCTGCTCTGATTAGCGCTGGAGTGCACTACAGGCATCATGTTGTTACCAGTGATACACATCTGCATCATAAGACAGTGCTATACCACAGTTACCTGCTGGTCTGTCCCTGAGCCCACAAACTCTTTGGAGTAATTGGTACAATGCATGCTTCTTGAGTGGATGAATGAATTAATCAATTAAGAACTCAGCTGATAATTGAAAGAAATATTAACAATTTGGAAATGAAAGTTTTAGCCAACAGAGAGATATTACTTTTGTTCCTGTCAAAATCACTGTATTTAACAAACGTTCAACTAAGTTCTCATCTACCACCAACAGAAGGTACTAGGTAAATTATTTTTATTTTTGCCACTGTGCTATATTGAAAATAAAAAGAGCAATATTGCATTTTCATTTATTCAGTATACTATCAAAGAGATACTTAGAGTGCCTGTAAAATTACTGTGGCAGTGATTTCTTCCCATTTATGTTCATTATGATATATTCTCAAGTCCTTTTTAAGGAAATTCTGGATATTACATCAACTGTTTAGATTCAAGATGACAATTTATAATTGTGACATGGTATACATATTGTAGTGGAAAAGAAAAAATTGTTTCACAAATCTCATAAATTACACTTAAATATATTGTTTAAAAGGAAATAATCAAATAATTTTGTAAACTTGAATAACTGTTTTCAGAAATGAAGTTTCTCTTTTAAATGACTTTTTCAATGTAAAAAATTTAATACTTATCAAGAAAAAATGAAATATATACTAATTAGTAATTTTTGGTTATTATATTTAAAGGAAAGATTTTCTTAGTTGTCAACCAGATGTTTCAGAAATGTAGGCTTTTCTAATACTTGAGAATATGTTAACAACAAGGCATACAATGAAGTAATGATCTAGATTGTAAGTATGGATGAACTCATACTTCTATATGTGTTAAGAATCATTCCTGATGTGTAAGTCTGATTTTATCAAATACATGTTCTTTATAATTTCTTCATTATAACCATAAAGGTAGAGGAGGTGTCAAGGTTAATTTTCATCTTTTCATCTTGAAAGCATTCTTTTAAATATTCATGAAGCAACCAGTATAAAATATGAATAGCAGATGCATAAAGGTAGGCTAAGATAAATAAATCATATGATCTGAAAATAAATTCAGAAAGAATGCAGATAAGCACATGGAAGGAGTATTGCAACAAATCTGTCTCTATGCAGAATGACCTGATAAGTCAGTTGAGAAGCTGGAGGCCTTAATGCTGGATTAGGACAGTGCAGTAAAACATGAAGCTTAGTCAATAAGGAATTTATAGAAATAAGACACAAAGCCCACCTTGACATTTTTGGAATAAATGGCAAATATAAAGGAAAAATAAAATACTATTCACCCTATATTCTTTACAGTAGGTCTTGCCTTCCAACTTACCAAATTCCCTTGAAAGATTCAACTAATCTTGATCAAGAATTACTATTTGGGGGCCTTTACTTCTTTGTTTCATGTTTTCCCTTAATTCCTAAAATTACTAACATCCTTGCTATTGTACTTTTAAATGTACAGAAGAACTAAGCAGCAAGGATAGGTTCTTATATATTTCTTACCCCTGCCATGTTTCCACATTTTACACAGGTACAGCACATCAGGCAGCATTAACGAGACATTGCTAGTACAGTATAGTACACGAAAGTCTACAGTTCATGTTAGTGTTGCGGGTTCCACACTCAAGTGTAACACTATCCCGTGGCACTCATTGATCTTTTGTTGTTGTTGTTTAAATCCAGGATCATGTAGTAGATACACATTACAATTTCTCTAAGAATTAATGGTTTAATCCTTTCTTTTAATATTAGATAATATGTTTTCTGGAAAGTCAGTTTGTTCACCTGCTGACTTATGAGAGAATGTTTTTGTTGACTTAATTTTTGTGTGAATCAACTTTAGACTATAAAACAACACGTGGCCAGCTGAATTTGCATTGGCCCAAGTGATACCACAGGAAACAGCGGCTGAAAATCAGAAACAGGCTTTTTTCTTTGTTGCATTCATCGCTTTACTCCTACAAGGAATTGAAAGCCCCTGAAACCTTTAGGTCAGTGAGCATCTCACTGTAAGGAGCCCTGTGGCAGTGCTTTTTTTTTATGGTTCTGTCTAGAGTCCTAAGGGGTGTTTGTGAAGCTCCTATGGCTGAGTCTTACTCTTGATCTGTTGAATCAAAGTTTCTGGGGACGAGGGCCAGGGTTATTCTTTCTTTCTTTACTTATTTCTTTGCTTCTTTCTTGCTTTCTTGCTTGCATGCTCTCTTTCACTTTTTCACTTTTTTCTTTAGTGCAGCGCTCAGAATGCAGTGCCCACTGTCACTAAAGTTGAATATATATATGTATATGTATATATATATATATATATGTATGTATATATATATTTGAGACAGGTTCTTGCTTTGTAGTTCAGGCTGGCTCTGAGCCCACTATGTAGCCCAGGCAAGCCTCGAACTCAGCAATCCTCCTGTCTCTGCCTCCCGAGTGCTGGGATTATAGGCACGAGCCACCACACCCGGCTGTGGTTATATTTTTGAAAATAAATGGCATAGCATGTGTTCTGCACTTCTGAAAATCTAGGGTTCCATCTGGACTATGTAGATAAGCCACACTAGGAAAGTCTGAGTTCACAGAGATGTACTGAGTACAGAGGGAAAGTATTTCCTGACTCGACATTTTCTCCTCCAGCATTCTTTGGGAAAGAAAAGTCAGAGTGGACCATTTGCTTGTCCCGGCCTTCTGTTTCCCTCTGAAGTTGCCCAGAAGTACTCCATTGTCCTCAGCTCATGACTTAGACTCACACTCTCAACAGAGGGTTATAGAGATTATTTCATTATAACTAGGAAATTTTTGCTGTTTAATAATGGTTAATGTGGGCCAGATAATTAGCTCAGTAGTTCAAGTGGCTGCCTTGCAAGCACAAGGTTCTGAGTTTGATTCCCAGTAACCACATATCACAGTGCTGGGTGTTGTGGCTCATGCCTGTAATCTCCCCACTGGGGAGGCAGAGACAGGAGGATTGCTGAGTTCGAGGCTTGCCTGGGCTACATAGTGAGCTCAGCACCTGCCTGAACTACAAAGCAAGACCCTGTCTCAATGAATGAATGAATGAGTGAATAAATAATTTTAAAAATGGTTGATATTTCAGATAATTATTGAGGTTATCATTTTCTGAAGTTTCTGTTTCTATCCTACTGGGTTTTTTTTACATTAAATTTGTTACCTTTCACTATGGGAGAATTCATGAGTTGCTGATTGTATCTTCATATCCATACCAAAAATAATTGCTTTGAAAGCCTGAAGATGGACCTGAAATTTGTGCCCCACAGAGAAAGTTGTAGGCAGTGGAAGGAAGAGCTAGCTTTTCTTTTGTATGTAGAGAAGACAGATAATGAAAGATCTATGATGGTAGACAAAATAGATTGAGAAAAATCGGCTTAGATGTTATTAGGAAGGTCTGGAAACTCTCAACCCATTCCTCTGGAGTCGTGGTATAGAAACTGCCTTGTGTTAGGGAAATCTGAGAGTAGAGAACTAGCACCTTATTTTGCAAGATGTAGTACTGAGAAACTGTAAACCTTTTAGAAAATAATATCCAGTTCTGTCCTTATGACAGAAAGGAAGTTAGGTTCTTGGGCACATTGAGGAAATGCAGTAACTTTCTAAACTCAGGGAATGGGGCATCATACAGTGCTGAAAGTGCTTAAAACAGAAGGTATCTGGCTTCTATCAAAATAGAATGAAAAATATATAGGCCAAGGTGACCCAAGACTCCTGAAGCAAAGCAGCTATTGCCAGCCATGGCAGGCATGTACTGGTGAGGACAGATAAGGAGGTTAAAAGCAGGCAATGACAGAGCTGCTATGAAGCCTATCTGTTCTCTGTATTGTGTCAGTATGGAAGCTTATTCCTTACGAACTTAGATTACTTTGCTGAGAAAAATGTGAGGAGTCATCAATTTGTCTAGGCATTTGCATCTAAAACAGAGTTGTTGTAACTTTCAACTGTAGGAAGTATAAAATCTAAACTGAAGTAAATGTCAAGGTTGAAATTTATATCCTGTAGGTATTATAAGATTATCTAGGAAAATATTTGACAAATTTTCTTTCTTAGATCCATTTATTCTATATCATCCTTTGGAGATATAACCTATGAGATAAATGAAAGGTGAACAAAAGAGGAATATGAAACATATAAATAACAATGTGTAGCTTGAAAACAGAGTCAGATGCTCTCAGAAATGATTTCAGACTCCACTACCTATTATTGCCTCTGGATTTTCTCATCTGTACTATATGAATAATACCCACCTTTCAGGAAATATATAAGGTAATAGTGATAAAGTATATATGATAGCAGTTCTCAGGCTACTGCCAAGCATTTGAGAAATATCTAATCTTTTTAGTCTTAATTTTATTATAATTTGTGAATTCCTAGTAATAAAATTCATTATCTTGTATTCTCTATGATTGTTAGGATCAAAATAATCGACTAGTAAAATTAATCATGATCTATTTTGAAAATTTCTTCCACCAATTTTATTTTGTAGGCAAAACCTACATTCATTTCCACTTGTTACATGCCTTAGCTTATAAGCTTCTATTATTTAGTTTTATAGACAAATTCTATCAACCAGCCACCATTTTCCAACTGTCATTATTTTTGTTGAAGAGAAAAAAGGATCTTGAAAAAGATATAGGGTGTTTCAATAGCGTTTTAGTGAAGCTCACATGGCACTGAATCAATTTCTAGATGAATCTATTAAATAAATGGCCCATGAACATATATATGGGTAGGTAATCAATTGGTGAAAGCAAATAATTGCATGGAAATATTTTCTGTTTATTTTTATATAGCTTTTTAAAACAGTCTCATTAGTCCCCTTTATGATTTCACTCTTGAAAGCAAACACTATTTTATTCTTTGTCACCATTGCATGACATTCCTTTTGGCAGTTGGAGTATTTTTAGCCTGACTATCAAAGTATTTTTCAACTGAATTGTCATTGTATTTGAACTTGGAATCTTGTAACCTGAGAAACTGTTCTGAAGAAAAGGAAAAACTTCTAACAAATGAGAAATTATAAATCTAGACAACCCAAACTCGTAATTATTCTCACTACTCTAAACATTATTTTCTTCAATTTATAGATAAGAAATAACTAATTGGAACATGTGTTAATTTGTGTATGAATATCAAATGAAAGTGTTGGGAAGATTATCTGAACTCATTTTTCTCTGAAAGGTTTTTACAGAAATCCAAAAACTTCTTATAAAAATTTGACTTTAATGCATTTTTCTACAGAAAATATTTATAATATGATATTATACTATAATATCTCAGAATTATATCTTAAGTACCTAATATTTAAACCCTAAAAACTAGTAATTAGAAAGAACTATAATTAAAAAGCAATAAAAGGAAATAAGTAAATGTGTACTTCTATGTATATATGCTATTCGATATCAAATGGATTCTTTATTTTACTATAATTAAATAGGACTGTATTTTAATATGAATATCTTCATTTTAAACTCGCAATCAGCCATTAAAATTAAGAATTGTAGAATCTAGAATAAAATAGTTTGATTACTTGTACATTATGAATTGTTTTGTAAAATGCAAATCAATATAATCTTTTTCTTTGTTAGAAGAGTGGAAGAACAAAGTCAGTGAATCTTAATACAATAAAGAAATTAGAAGATGACTTGAGAATCAGCAAAAAAGAATGTACAGAACTAAAACATATATTTGGGTAAAGTTTTTAGAGTTTTACTCATATAACTACCTTTAATACTCATCTTGTTTTTAGACTTGCTGATATTTGAATGCACGTGTCAGTGTGTGTGGGTATACATATACATATATGTACATATATATATCTACATATATACACATAGCAAGTCATTTTCTAAACTTCTGGTTATCTCTTTTTGACTACTCCTATAGCGTAAATATCTCACTTCCTTAAATGCAAACATTGTACCTTAAAATTTGATTCCATTCTCTCACCACTAAAGTTCACAAAGAGAGATAAAATTTAGGAGCTTGCCTTTAAGTGTAAGCTGTTGTCTATCTGAATAATCTTCTCTAAATGGGATAATTCTCGTAACCAATGCCAGCAGCAAGCACCAAGACTTCTTTCCCACATGTGGTAGCCAACTGGCCATATTGTTCATTCATCTACTACTTTAAGTCCCATATAGCAAACTCTGGTCTCATGATGTTGAAAGTGTAGAAATGAATGTCACTCTGCACCTGGACAATCACATAACAACATGAAACTTTAGCTTCAGGCTTTTGGTGTGTTTTAGCCCACTGAGAGAACAACATAGTCTTAGAAGACAATAAAAAATAATATATCAGAAAAGCAGGACAGTACCTTCTGGATACAAATAATCTTGGGAAAGAACTGAATCTGACCTTGAGAAACTGGATGGATTAGGGTGTATTTAGCTGGCTGCTTACCTGTGGAAAAGAGACCTGACACAGGCCAATTTGTCATGTCCATGTTCAGCTGTGTTATCCATGTGATTGACTCATGGCAAAGAACTCTATCAGTTTTACTTACAATTTCAGATATAGTAAATTAAGAAAATCTTATGACATAATGGGGGAAAATCATCTATATATATTAGTTTGTATGATATGTGGCAATAGAATTAATAAGGCCTTTAAAAGTACTCGCTTTATAGTTTAGCAAATAGTTGATTCACTGATTTAACCCAGAATGATGAACTCAACACATATTTTGATGAGATTCAATTGGTATACTATTTTTGCATCACATTCAGGTACAGCAGGAAAACATCTGGAATTCCTGTGGAGATGTGACTAGCATTTGGAGATATATATATATATATATATACATATATATATATGTATATATATATATATGTATATATATATATATATATATATACTGAAGTATAACCTAGAATTTACTGATTCCAATAAATTTGCTCAAGAAAATAGGAGTAAAGTTAAAGAGATTTTCCTCAATTTTACAAAGTCCAAACCTCGTTTATTTATTATTTTTAAATTTGTGGTGTATTATCAAACATAGCAAGGCTAGTTTAAACTAGGAAATCCACTTTGATATTAGACTAAATAGCAGACTTGAGATGGACTGTTTTTCTCTTTATATCATAAGTATCAGCTGTGGTACTCCTACTATGGCTTACCTATGGTAAATTCAGCAGCAAACATGAACGTTTTGTTTATTAGCACTGGAAGTTAGAGGCAGAGATCAGTGTCAGGGAATTTCAAATCAAAAATTGGTTGAGAGAAAGCTATGTTCAAGGTACTATCCTAGAAACACCATATAGAACACATTTTTTAGTCCCTACCATAATGTTGTTTGGTGTTGTTTGATGCTAATTTTGGTGGATAACAAAGCTAAATGTAAGATATTGTAACTTGTGCAGATTCTATAGTCAGGAAATATTATGTTGTGGTTCATGAGATATACCTGACTTTATGAATAGAGCTCTTCATACCACATCCTGCTTCTTGGTGCATGAATTTGCAATTCGGTTAAAAGGAGACTCATGTATATACATATCCTCACAGACAACAGGCTATAGCAAATGCAAACTGGAAGAAAAAGTGAATGTGTTTTCAAACACAAAATGAAAAACTGAGCCTTGACAATCAAATTTTGTTTGTTTCATTTCTGAGGCATGATCTTGCTATGTAGTTCAGTCTGGCCTTCAACTCACTATGTAGCCTAGGATGGCCTCTCTCTCTCTGTGATGCTTCTATCTCAGCCTCCTGAGTGCTGAGATTACACTATCTTGCTTGCATAATTTATCAAATTTAAATAAATTAAAGGTAAGAGGTATCTAGCAAGAACGGTTAAATGCAATGGAAATTTTATGAGAGCTAAGAAAAGTAAGGTCTTCTCCAAATTATGTGGAATAAGAAAGCTATGCCAGTCAGGCAAGGCTTTTGGAATAAATATAAACATCAAATTAACTCCTGGTTCTTATATTTGCTTACCTGTGTTTCTTAATCTCCTTGAGCCTCATTTGCATTTGTCAAATGAGGTGAATAATACCAGTCAAAAAAGGATATTTGAAAATGATGTACAGTAAGTTCTAAGTACAGAAGCCAACTCAAAATAAGCATTAAATTATTTGAGACTTGTATTATGCTGATTGATTGGCTAAATAAGAGTGGCATGGAATACAGAGGACTTACTATAAAGCAGGAATGACAAATACAGGTTTACGACAAGTTAAGATATGAAAAAAGTTTAGTTAAAGTGTTTTCATATGAAGAGAGTACTTCAGATATTTAAAATATAAAATATTATAACATTTGAGTATGACTCCAAACTATGAAATATATTTGTTCAGGATCATAGTTGAAATTTGAGAAATTCTTACACCAGAGTATTACAAGGCTCATCAAAATGGATGTCAGGTTTCCAGAAGGTAATGCTGGCAGGCTTTGCAGAGAAGAAGAGGAGGACCTAGTGCTGTTGGTGACAAAGCTGAATAGAGGATTGGCCCACATACCAGTCAGGTCTCTCAGGTGCCCAGCACCTCCTAGGTATGTCCTGCAGCATCTGCTAAAAGTCATAGATTCTGTGACAGGTTAGTATATGTGGTTCTAGCAGTGAAGATTCTGAATTGTTCATGTATACATGCTTCAAGAGAGCAAACAAACCAAAATGCAGTGCTGTGGTTTGATTACAGCAGTGCAGGTAGCATCATCTGGAAAGAAAATCAATTGTTTCCAGGGAAGAATTCTGAGAATTTGCTTTTATTTAGAATAAAATGCCAAGTGACCAGGAGAAAAAAGAATACCATGATGCAAATATCAGTTATCTTATTCACTGGCTGGCCCACCAAAATTTTAAGCATAGCAGGGAAAGTGAAACATAATATTGTATGAAATCATATTTGGGTATCTAGGTACTAAGTAAATTTTACAATCTTTATTTCTATTCTTAATCATAGTTTATCTAATATAAAGGAAATATGTATGCTAACATTATGCTACCTAACTAGAGCTTTCTCTAAAAATGTAGATGGCAAAAAAATTGTACAGTGTTCAAAAATGTGTATTGAACATGGGAATCGCAGGTGGAAAATTTCTCATTTGAATCCACAATTTTTCTTTTTGCTGAGAAATTTATTTTTTATTAGTAAATAATAATTTAATTCATCAAAAGACATTTTTCTCCTATGTAATGCACCATTCCTTTGTCAGCTCAAATATACACTTCTCAGCATAGATTTCCATACTTTATAATAAAGGACAGGTATAGTACCAAGTGTAACTGAGAAAGAAAGAGCCCACCATTATCTAACCTATGCAGTTTACAGCAGCTTGGGGAGCAGGGTGAGGTGGGAATGGAATGGAATGGAAATGAAATGTGGTATCACATTCTACCACAAAGTTGTTTTCACTCCTATCTTTGGATATTTATTGAAATAATAAATGAGGGATAAAGAGAGGTAAAAAGGGACAAAACGAGAAGACAAAAGTAATATATTAGAGCACAAATGATTGAGACTGCTGTGTCTGATCTTTATGTTTTCCAGTACAATCACACTACAGAATGTTGTCTGTATCTGTTCACAGGTCTGTTTCCTTACTAATGTATGTGTTGTAATCTAAAGATGCTTCTTTGTCCTCCTTACCTTCATTTGTCTTTATATATAGTAACTTTATATAGCACTTGAAAGGAAAGCCCCTAATAACTTCTTACCTACCATATATCAGGCATGTTGGTAAGAGTTTTTATGTGACTTTATTTCATATGATACTGGGGATATATATGCAAAGATCTTTAACACTGTGTCTGGCCCATGGCAAATGCTGAAATCTGTTAGTTAGAAACTAATCATTATTGTTCAAAGTAACAACATTCTAAAATTTGTAATTGCTATTTTACTCCTAAAGAAAATGAGGCTAATGAAACTAAATTTTTTTGAACAAGGTTATGTAATTTGTATGGCTGAGCTGGAATTACATCCATCATTGTTTGATTTCAAATTATATGATCTTCCTGATCTTTGTTCTCAACTTAGGAGGAGAAAACAGAAGTGGATCAGAATTATCTTTGAAAAAATTTCATATATATATATATATATATATATATATATATATATATATATACACACATATCATGTTTGAGAATTTCCTATGAGTGGAAGGAGAATATGCATTTAAAAAGCAGCTACTCAGGCAATACCAGTTAATTTTCCATAATTTCTGAAATCTGTTTACATAGTTCTGCATACATGACTTCTAAAAGGCTTCTAGTTAAATTATTTTGCTTCAGAATCTTTCAAGACATAAAAAGTTTCAGAACTATTTTTCCAGTTCTTTGTCAAATACACTTTTTATCTGCATAATCTTAACATGAAATTTAAACTATAAAGAGATTTTAAAGTACCTACAATTTTTCAATGCCATGACCTTCCAACATAGTCTGAAAACAACCTATTTTTTTTCTCAATTTCACTTTATTTTGGCATTAAATAGATATATCTTGGTCAATAATGATAATATCACATCTTGAAATTAAGATTATTAATTATTCTCAACTAGTTAAAAGAATATTATCTTCCGTGTGAAAGCAGTCATAGTAGTTAGAGGACATGAAAACAGAGAAGAAGATGAATACTTTTTTATTTATTCCCCTTTAAAAATTCCCTGGAAGCCCACATACATTCCACCATACTGGTCGTCCAAATGGAACTTCTTCTAAAGCTCTCTTTCAGAACTACAGCCAACTGTGCAATTTAGCCATCACAAAGGGAATAGCTTCAAAAACATTGTAGGTTGACCTTATCTAAGAAGAGAAGAAATTTTCTGTTGATATTAAATACAATATTGAGTATAGAAATGTCATCTTGAAATTAAAATTGAATAAGAATATTATTTGGCATGTTAAATACTGTGTTGTGCCAGCCAGCAATAAAACAGAACAAATAAAAGCAAAATCTTTTCAGTAAAAAGACCTCAAGCCTAGTTCTCATGAACCTAAGTCTGTTTCACTAAGTATTTTCATAATTGTTTAGGGAAAATTCCTCACCTCTTTTATCTTACTGTCTCATTCTGTTTCCTCTGTCCTCTCTCATACTTCTCTACCATCATGCCTTTCTTATCGCTATTCTGGAAAGTAAAATGAAAGTAACTAATATAAATACATTAATAAAAGTTCATATTATATCAGCAAACATTTATAAGAGTCCTATGAATTCTTACATATTTAAACCTCACCAAAAGCTTATGATAAAAGTGAATTTTATGTTTAGATAAATTTGCCTTGTCTGCCACTACATTTCAGTAATTGCCTTTTGTGTGAATGAATATACTGAAAATTTTAAATTTTCAAATTTGATAAAGTAGATACTGAACAAATATGTTTTGTGTGTATTTATTATGGAAGAGATATGAATTGTTTTCACTTTGTGGAGAAAATCTACAAATAACTTCACAGGAAATTACAACCACCATTTGAAATCTAAACAGTCGATTTGGAAAATCAGAATCTACAACAAATCTCTATTTTCTCTGTAGCTTTGTGGTCTTTCCCTCAATTTAAGCCAATATATTAATTCTTAAAAGTATCATTTGTTCTGAATATTTTGTACAGCAATGAGTTATCTTTTGACCAACTGTTCAAGTGATATGTTTTAATCAGTTCCTACTGTGGTCATGTCAGATGTCTTCTTGAAAGGATGAGGTCATAGGAAGGAAGTTTAATTGGATCACAAAACTGCACATTTTCTGGGTAAAAGGTAAAGGCTAGGAAAAAGAGTTCATTATACTACAAGAGGAAAGTAACCTTTGGGTACCAAACTACCATTTGTAATCATTAAGGACAGACTTTACTATTAGAAATATATTCATAATAGTGACTTCACTTTAATTAGGAACTTCATCCATGCTCCAGCAAGTGCTATGAACTCATTAGGATATGTTAAGTTAGTGTATAGCATGGCAGGTGATAAAAAATATAAGGGGGGATTAAAAAATAAATTGAGCTTAGGATATTAAAATATATAAGTGACGCTCAATGGGCAATGAATTTGACGCACATGGTTAAAGTGGCAGAAGAAAAGAAAATGAAATTTCTTTCTTAGCAATGAATTCTTTAGAGTCTTGAATATTTTAATTGCCCATAACAAAACAGAAATATTTGATAAGAACTTGATGGGAAGGACTCAAATTTAGAAAGTAGCTCTTATTAAAAAATTTACATTCTAGTTATTAAAGTTAAGCTAAGAAAATAAACTGTGCTATAAAAATCATACTGAACTATATAGCAAAAGTCTCTGCTGATTCATTTCACTGAAATGACTAGAACTTGCATGAGTCCAAAGGACAGATACAGAGGAAGACAAACACAATCAGCAGCAGCTCAGTTTTAAACAGGGAGCTCAGGAAGACAGTGTGCTGAGTCCCTGATGGGCGATCAGGTCTAGTTCTGCAGGCTTTGAAGTGAGGAAAAAATTGTTGAATAAAAACTCTCTAATTACATCTTTGGTTTTATTTGTGTTATAGTAGGCATTCATTAAATGTTGCTTCATTTTTGATAAAGAATTGTCCTTTAGTATCTTGCATGTCTATTGAGCACTTACTATGCTTATTTTCTTTCTCACTTTTTTGTTAAACTGACAGAGCATCAGAGATTGTAACTAATCCTGTATATCCTTAAGATTTATGCATTTAAAACATTCATTGGGCTAGGGATTTAGCTCAAGTGATACCGCACCAACCTTGGATGCATTTAAAGCATTCAAGACATAGTGAATACTTTATATGAAGCTGGTTGCTAAAAACAACCTGAAGCGAGCACTGAGAGCTGAGCTGAGCCCCTCAGTAGAGGTTTAGCAGGTGAAGAGCCAGACCTGCTGAATGAGTCCTCAGTATGATGTCACAGAGTAAGAGATCGTTGAGTCTTCCTTGTCAAGCAAAGCTGTTTTTATTGCAGCCTCCTCCTTGGGAGTTTAGGGGTTTTGTTTTTGAATAGCTCCAGTGGCAAAAGTAATTTCACATTTTAAAGGTGTTTCTTGGCTTGTATTACAACACTGTGATTCTGATTCCTGATCCTGAATTAACTATTGACAGATGCCAAGTAACAATTGACCTCAGTATTTTGTTGTTTAAAATAGGTAATTTCATTAATATATGCTTGCATTTTGTGCATTTTACAATCATCTTGTGAGTGCTTACCTACAGAGATTATAGCTTGTTTTTTTTTTAAATGCCCTTCCCCTTCCTTACCTCCTCACCCCTCCATCCTCCTCTAATCTTTCTATCCCAGTTTTCATTCTTACTGGCATTATTAATCTTTGCTTATGTCATGGCACATAATGCTTACCTTCACTGGGTTACTAGGACCCTGTACATAGCATGTCTTTATTCTACTCATTTTTTCCCTTCCCTCTACCTCACTCCTTGCACATTTTCCCTTGGACAACTTCCCTGTTGCAAGAGGTCCATCTCCTTGTCCCCTTCTATTCATCTTTTTATTATTCTTCTTGCTTTTGGCATCTTTTTAAACACACATGATGTCAAAGGCAGATGTTTTTTAGGAGCCTAAGAGTCACTGTGAGTATAGAATATGCATATCTTTTGAGTTAATTGAGAAAATCAGAAAATTTATAAATTGTCAAATAAGGAAGTTCAAATAGTATCAAAATTTGTGCTAAAATTTCCCCCAAGATTTGTCCTTCAAAAAGAATGTTCTGCATTCACAGTGAATTGGCAATAGTAGCTACAACAATACAATAATGATTTTGCATCACTTACAAACCAAGTACTATAATTCACATTAATTTCTCATAAGACTGCAATGTCATTATATATAATTTTAATCACTCTATAATTGAAGGAGTTGAAACTTAAATAACTTGCCCAAATAAGAAAAAAAATATGAGGGAGAGTGACTTAAAAGAAAGAGTTGCAATAGGATTTGAATACCAGTGTAACCATAGGGACAAGGTTTTAAAAATTACCTAACCACTGAAATTATCTTTTTTTCCAGCTTGAAAACACCAAAACATGACAGGTACTGTATATAATAAGGGAAATAAACATTTAAAAGCTAACTTATTCTAGAATGTTTTGCTACACACAGCTGTTTTAACACTTGCTCTCCTTTCAGCATTTGCCATAAAATTCACTGTGTGTAGCTCAAAAGAAAGAACACCCTTTTCTGTTTTACTTCGGGCTGAAGGTTACATAGATTTTTGTTGCCAGTGACCTTTCTATACTCCCTACTGCAGCTCTCTGTTGTCTGTCTTGTGATCTTAGTGCATGTTTCAATTAAGAAACATAAGAAAACCAAGAAATTAGTGTCAAAGCAATGCAGAGCTTCTGCATCACTGTCCATCAACATCTTCAGTTCACGTTTTCTTCCCCCTAGGGCCTATGAATGTGGTTGCCTGTAAATATCAATAGCAGAATCTAGTCCACCTAGATTGAGGAACAGAGTTCAGATCCACAGACTGACTATCTGTCCTATTCAAAGTCATAGCCCCAGGCCTCTCTGAACTGAACGCTTTTCCAGTGTGGGAACTTGAGTGCCCTATACGTACTAACTAGAATAATTTCATCCAAAACATTTTATGTTATAGTTAGTTCAGAGAATTTAGAAAAATGGTTCCAACAAAGATGGCACAGGACTGAGAACCATGTTGTTTGATGACATTACTGTACAAACCATAAAATATAGTAGTATACTATTTACACTGAGGTGATTTCTATGTAGACATTTAAAACAATGGCATTTTTGTCAGAAATATTTTATGGGGATCATTCGTGGAAGTAGGGAAAATGATGATAGAACTGACAGATTTCATGGACATCCTACCTTTTTATAACATACTACTGACATATATAACACCCTTTGAAAACATGTCGGCATGTACTTTTCACTGCGAGTAAGCATCCTGTGAACCTTGCTGTTGGGAAGTTGAACTTAGAGGCAAGAAGCATACAAAGAATATTTCAATGAAAATAAC
Organism: Thryonomys swinderianus; assembly: GCA_004025085.1. Classification (NCBI taxonomy): domain Eukaryota; kingdom Metazoa; phylum Chordata; class Mammalia; order Rodentia; family Thryonomyidae; genus Thryonomys; species Thryonomys swinderianus. The sequence goes on from PVIC010002419.1 coordinate 45,656, forward strand.
CCCAGCATGTCCCATTGCTAATTAAATAATTTGACTGAGGTCTCTCCATATCTCTAGATTTAGAGAATTTCTCTCTTTAGCAGTGCCTGGGAGAGAATCCTACTCTTTTCTCCTTTTCTATTTTCAAATTCCTATAGCCTTTGATGTTCTTGACGGGGTGCCTTGATGATAATGTTCTGAATTTATAGTACCTTTCAAGTGTCAGTACTTTACAAATGATACGAGTCCTTGGCTCACTTGCCAAAGTTCATGCTATCTCTCTAAAGCTGCTGGAGATTTAAATAGGTAGGAGGCAGCTTGAAATTGACCTGGGAGGCCAAGGATATGATCTCATTTCTACTAAAAATGCCCTGGGAGTACCAAGGACCTCAGAGGTTGAAAATGTTAGCTGTACATTCTTTTTGAAAAGCTACCTGTAGCTCTGCAGGGCCCTCCTGGGGCAATGGTCTTTGTTCAGACAAAAGCAAGGAATTCATTAATTCAATCTCTCCTCTTCTCACCTGGGACTGTATCACAGTACCTTACCAGAGTTTAGACCTTCCTTATCTATGAAATCTGACCCAGTCAGAGTACAGAAAACTTTGCTCCAGGCAGAAGGTGTAAGACATCTGGTTTATATGCCTTTTCCCAGTCTCTTATCAAACACATGCTGCACTACTTTCTTTCTCCTTTTATTTCTCTCTCTGTTACTTAAATTTTTTTGCAAAGGTAAAAATTTGAATGTGGGAGAAATGAGCTACTTTTATATGTCTATGTTTTCTAATTACATGTTATTTTCATTCACCAAGTTACCCTGAAAATTTCTAATTATACCTAGAAAGCAGAAAATGTGCACGTGAATCTGTAAACTAAATCACTTGAACTTTTAACATCATGTTCTCTGCATTTTAATTATTAATAGAAAGATTTCAGAATTCTGTTAGTACAAAAGAATTCTACAAAAATATTTGTTGATAGTAACCATGTCCATTTTCAATGAAAGACAATATTCAAAGAAATGAATTTTGTCATCATCCGTACTGTATTTTTATAGATCTGATGAAGACTTCAGGAAAGTCAATTTAAATTACTGCCCTGCAAGTGGACTATCTCTACTGCATTTATGTTACACTTGTGAAGGTAACTTAAACTTTAACCCTTTTTAATTGGATGTATGTATAAATACATGTGTATGATTAGTGATTTGAGCTGCATAACAGTCTATAAGAGAATTCTGTTCATACTGACTTTTCACTTTGGCTTTGCCTCTTCCTACCTTAATAAGTTTCACTTGACACAGTAACTACCAAGCATATATTCCCATTAATAGAGCTCTGAATTTGTTTCATTATGCTCCCATCTTAATCCCAGTATTTAGTTTGTTTGAAAAATGAATAACTTTTTAACATTGAATTTGCCAGTCAGGGATTAGGTTAAAACAAGAGGGACTTAAGTAAAGAACCCTTCACAATGTTATCAACTAGTTGCTAAACAGTAGGCAGCAAGCATGTATGGAAATAATAAATGCAAAATAAAAATCTTAAAGTAAACATTGGTCAGCGTGACAACACTTTAATTTGGCTTCATTCTTACTTTATTTTTAATGTATCTTATGTATCAGGCTGGAGATTTAGCTCAGTGGTTCTAGTGCCTGCCTCACAAGCACGAGGTCCTGAGTTCGATCCCGGTAACCACATACAATGCTGGGCATGGAGACTCACGCCCACCAGCCATCAGTACCACATACCACAGTGCCGGGCGTGGTGGCTCACGCCTATAATCCCAGCACTGGGGAGGCAGAGACAGGAGGATTGCTGAGGTGGAGGCTTGCCTGGGCTACATGGTGAGCTGAGGGCCAGTCTGAACTACAAAGCGGGACACTGTCTCAAAAAAGAAAAAAGAAAAATATATATATATATATATTTTTTAAAAGTAAAACAGCTTTTTAAAAAGTAGAACAGCAATGTATAGGTATATGTTATAGGCGTATCCCCTAACCATTCCTCACAAACTAGATTCTGCTTAATGGATTCTCTCTCCCTGATTTAAGCATGTCTACTCAACCTTGCTCAAACTTTCCAGATTTCCTTGCTCTAGTAAGATCTACTGCTAATGTTCTGAGGAATCCCTTACAGCTGTATTTTAATCTGAAAACTTTCAAAAATATTTTGTTAAGATGAATTCATTGATGATTTTGTATTTTAAAATCTTCTGATGATGAGAGAACTAAATAAAAACTCTAATGTAAGTGCACTGAAATACGTAGCATTACCATAACATTTTAGAAGTGTAATAGAAACGGTCGTTTCTACAGTGAAATTGTCAGTTAGTAGAAAGGTTTATATGGGGCCTGGGACTGACAGCCTAGCATTTTCATACTTTCTTCAGTATTTATCTTTTAGTAAGAGTCATTATAGTCACTCACTTCACCCCCACAGTTTAGTCTTCTTTTTTTCCTTCCTAAGGCAACAAATCACATATTCAAACCCTATGTTAAAAGGATTCCAGCCCTCTCAACTGACAAGAAACAGAGGCACAGCATTGTCCTTACCAGTTTACAAGGTATTACCCTGTATCCCATAAATACTGTATGAGATCTAAGGTCCATATGTATTGCTACACTTTCTTTTGGTGGATGCTGGAGACCAGTAAGTGATTGTGGAAGTCTTCTCTATACCAGAGATATACTATGTGTGAAGCTTTCTGTATTATTTGGCTTTCATAAGGACTCCTCAAGAAAATATGACCACTAGCTCCAGGGTTGTGTGTTTAGCCAGCGGGCAGCCAAGGGTCCAGGCAGGCATGTCTCTCAGCCCGGTGCCTCTCCAGGACTCCCAGCTGACCACCTGTGCAGAGCAGTGAGGCCCTTTCAGGAGGGGGACTGGAGCTACAGTTCTTCTCTGAAAGCTTTTCTTAAAATATTCCTGGGCCCACCGAGTTTCCTTCTTTTATTTCTACCATTCCTCAGTTGCTTCCTTTCACTGGGCCATGGTTCTAACTGAATCTCAATACTGTGTAAAGGAGTAAACATAAAAGTAGATTGGACAAACTCAAATGTTCTATGTTGGTGCCAACCACTGGCACTATCATAATTGTAAGTTTGTGTAATTTATAATTTACTTAAACTTTATAATTTATTTACAGTGAATAGTGTATGATATGTTACCTATTCTCTAGCATAAGTGTATTCTTATTCTGTACTTACTATGAGTTAAGTATCAGACTGAATTTAATATATATTTTCTTTTACTTATTAAAATAACTTTATGAAACACATATTTAAGTTTGTTTTACAGAAAATGAAGTGGAAGATTAAATTTAGAGGTCTAATCACATTAGAATAGGGATTAGAATCTAATGCAGTTGATTCATAATTCTGAGATGTATCTCATTGTTATATTGTGTACGTTCTTAATTTCATATGAGTCTGATGCAGGATTTTATTCCACTTGTGTAGCTGGGTGCTTGTGTCAGGATCACCCAGTCCTACCTTCCCCCTAAATGCTGAGTGTATCACGGTAGAAAGAGGAGCACATTTTCCCATGATGAATAATGCAAATGTGATATTTTTGTTAGCCATATCAAAAGCTCTATAAATTATTCACCCTGTTGTGTTAGGCCTGCCCCATATGACTGGCACAATGGTTGAACAACTATACACATTTTCAAAAGTTACCAACTGTCTACTTAAAGTTGTAAATTTTATCATATATATATTATACCACAACCAATGTAAACACTGTAAGAAGTCCATTGAGCAAAAACAAACAAAAAGTTTAGAGCTAATATCAAAATGGTATTATAATATTGAACATCTGCTTCATTTTTACTAAAGACAGCAAAGACAGTGCAGTTATTGAGAGGTACCCATTCACATGAGGCAGCCCTAGCAGACTGGTGAGGCCTGTTTGCACTGGGAAGAGCGAACCCCCTTACCAGCATGCCTATGCAAAGGCTAGTCTCCCAGAAACTCCCTCACAAACACACCCAGAGGTACCAGTGGTCCAAGCTTCTCTTAATTCAGTCAAGATGGCACATGCAATTAACCATCACAAGTAGAATAATGTACTCACCTTTAAATCTGCCTAACTGGGAGGGTTCCTGAGTAAGGTTTGAGAAGGTCAGGTTACTTCTTTTTTTTTTTTTTTTTTTTTTTTTTGAGGCAGGGTCTCGGTTTGTAGGTCAGGCTGGCTCTGAGGTCACTATGTAGTCCAAGCAAGCCTCGAACTCAGCAACCCTCTTGCCTCTGCCTCCCGAGTGCTGGGATTACAGGCGTGCGCCACCACGCCCGGCTAGGTTACTTCATTCTTTAAGCCAACACTTTCACACTTTTCTGTTTTTGTTCTTACACTGTTTTTTGCATAAAATATTTTTCTTTCTTTTTCTGACACAGAATTATTACTATGGGAAGCCAAAATAAATTCGAATGTCTTATGCCTTCTTGAATTCCCAAAAGTATTTTACTAGGCTCAATTTTTGTTTCCAAAAAATACAAGTTTATCTTTTATTACATATTTAGTTATTTTTCTGTGAATATTTCACATGCTGATCTGTGAACTTTGAGTGTTATGAGTTAGTATTTTTCCTTGATTTCTTAAATGCAAGGCCTATGAATGATCTTTAACAAGCACTCTTGGAAATTAAATAAGATCCACAAATAAGTGCAAATAATACTTCACATGTATTAGTATTCTGTTTAAAAGGATTATCACCTTAGAAATTAAACTGTTTATACTTGTAATTCATTTCTGAGACTTACCAGCTGTATGTATATCTTTAGGTAGATTAAATTTCACTGAACTTCTCAATTGTCTCATCTATAAAACAGAATATATCAAATTGTTGGTTGGTTTACAGTTTTAAAAAGAATAAGCATGTAATTCTAGCACTCAGGAGGCAGAGGCAGGAGAATTGCTGAGTTCGAGGCTTGCCTGGGCTACATAGTGAGCTCAGGGCCTGCCTGAACCCAAAGAAAAGCCCTGTCTCAAAAAAAAAAAAAAAAAAAAAAAAAAGAATAAGCATTTGCAGTACTTAGCAAGATAATCAGCACATAGATGCTAATTACAAAAAAATAAAAGGTTACTCTCATCCCTCCTCTCTTTAGAATTCCAGATTTTTATTTGTGTACTTTGAATACTATGAATTCCTGGAGTGAAACACGAATGTTTAAAAGAAAAAACTGAAACTTCTAATATAGGTTGAAAGATTGTAAATGAGAATGTTAATGAACAAAACCTATTAGATCATTCCAATTTAACCTCATGCATACATCTCACCCAAGGCACAGCTAAACCATAAGAAGTAATTTTTTTTTTTTTTTTTTGAGACAGGGTCTCGCTTTGCAGTTCAGGCTGGCCCTGAGCTCACTATGTAGCCCAGGCAAGCCTCGAACTCAGCAATCCTCCTGTCTCTGCCTCCCGAGTGCTGGGATTACAGGCGTGAGCCACCACACCCGGCGGCCATAAGAAGTAATTTTAAATATTTATTTAAAAAGGCAGGGGCATGGTAGGGGGAAAATCTATCTCAATATCTGTATCTTGCTGGTTCTGCAAATCTAAGTTCTTTCTCTACAGAGCCCTGCCTATTATTGGATTTTACTGGTTTCTTTTCTTTTTTTTTTTTTTCCCCCCTTTAGGGCATCTGTTTGATTGAAAAGTTGAGATAACTGTTTTAAACTATCCTGAAACCCAAGACCTAGAAGAGATGTTTCTGAGTTTCAAACCTTTTAGTTATTTTTACAAAGGTTCTTCAGCCTTGGTACTACTGATTTTTGGAAGGGGATGATTTTTGTTGTTGTGGGTGTCTGTCTTGTGCATGACAAAATGCTTAGCTGCAGCTCTGGCCTCCTTTCTATAAATAACAGTAGCTATTACCCTTACTTTCAATTATGAAAACCAAAATGCCTCTAGACATTGCCTCTGGGAATAAAATTACCTTTGGTTAAGAACCTTTGACTTAAAGGAAAGATTAAAAGATTCATTAACCTTAATTGATTTTTAAAGATCCAAGTTGCTTTTAGTATATGTGCTGCCGAAGCGAGCACTCCAAGTTGCTTTTTAAATATTTATACAAATATAATTTCCTGATTAAAAACTGCATTTATCCCAAATGAGAATTTGTCAAGAGAGTAATAGGAAAGTCTGTGAAGAAGAAAAACAAAATTTCCAAAAAAAAAAAAAAAAAATCCCATTTTGTGCATACTTAACTATCCTTTTCAGTTTATGGTAATACTTAAATACTATTTAATATTGTAATTATTAAGAAAGTACTTTAAGAAAGTACAGAATATATAGGCCCACAAATTAGAACAGAAATTAAGATGATAGGTATTTCATACTTCTCCTTAGTAAATATTCTGTAATTTCTTTCAAAATTAACATGTTCCCAGGGCAGAGCTAGTAAGATGTTAAGTGAAAATCCTAACTTATGCTTCAATTTTTACATTACACAGCACTGTTTTCTGGAAAAAAAGAAACAACTTTTCTGACCTTTGTGAGTTTGGGTTGGTGTTTCTCTAAGGCACTATTTTACTACTTAAATTACACTGCATATGACATACTATTCTTTCTTTCTTGGTAAAATGTCTTCCTCCAGATTAGCACCCACAGACTCATGTCTTCAGAAAGAAAGCAGGTAGCACATACATACACATGCATAAATAAAGACAGTGTTAGTGTGTCACACTATGATGGAGAATAATACATTTCGAAATACTAGAGAACATGCTGGAGGCTGTAGTAATTTCGAAAACTCAATTCACCACATACAGGGAGCAATCTACTTACCTACAGATAATAATCTTTATTTAAGACTGTAGGTTGGTACCACCTAACATTTCAGAAAATCACATATTATGTCAAGTTTCTAATATTAAATGTTTGTTATTCATTTAAATTTTTATTTATATCATGTGAAATCATGGATTACCCCTTGTGTTCATCAACTCTGATTGTAACAAAAAGCATCATAAATTCAAAATTGATTTAAATTGTATAATTCCTTCTTCTGGGCACTTAGAATAATCTCAGTCCACATACATTAATAAATATGGGTTGAACAAGAGAATGGATGCAGTTGGGCTTGTATAATAACTAGGAAGAAGAAACCTAAGTATAGACAAAGTCATGCTGACGTTGACAAGATAATATCTTGTTTTAGTCACTAGACTGGAAATTATAAAACTATCATCAGTCTTTTAAGGTACATTTTACTGAATTTGAGGGGGTCAAAGGTAAAAAAAAAATGGGTTACACATAACTAGAAGTAAGAACATGGAGACAATTAATTCTGATAATTTTCTTAACACAGCAAAGAACTGAACAGTACCTTAGGAAGGGGCAGGATCATAGGCAGGTTTCCGCAGAATCATAGTTTAACATTCTGAAACATTTGCCCTTTGGCTAACATAAACATTTACACTCTGCTTACATGTTTTTCATATCTTAAATGATATGTTGTAAGTCAAAGCAAATTAAAGAGATCATAGTAGCCAGGATTTTTTTTTCAAACACCACGCATTTGCATTCTTCCCATCTGCCAGAGACTATGACTACCTTCTCCCTGAGTAATCATTATTGAATGAAGTGATTTAAGTACATTCAAGGGTAAATTGGAACTGCCCATAGGGAAGAAGAGATTATAGAAAACTGGGAAATAAAGTGATGATCAGCAGAAGTTTGTAGAAAAAGTAGGTCAAAAGCAAATTTGGACTCATTACCTTGAAAAGAAAATAGGTATTCAAAGATATGTTCCCTTTCATTTTTCTTTCTGATTTCAAAACTTCAACCAAGATATATGTATCACAATGAAGATCTTAAAATTGATATCTTTTATGAAAATAAATCCAGAATTACTTCAATAAGAGCTGTGTAGTTGTACGCCTTCCTAGGTGTTTTTGTTTGTTTGTTTAACTGAAGAATAGATCCTTTCACTGGGGATGTCTGTGCTGCATGAAGCAGCTCTAGTCCATTAAATTTTAATTCCTGAAATTAAGTACAGTCCACTTTTTGCTAAATCCATGCATAGTTCCTTCTAGAAAATTACAAAAATGCTGTTTTTGATTTTTGTTTTCTCAAAGAAAACAGATTATACAATTGATTATACAATTAGGTGAATTGGATTCACAAATTAAAAACCACTTAAAGTAATACAGTATTAAATACATATTTATATAGCTCCATTTTCACATTTAGAAACTTGATCTTTCCACACCAGATTCCATTCTGTTTTAAATCTGCTTTGGAGCTTGATGTGACACTTCAAGGAACTTTAGAAGTAGACAGGATATTTCACAAAACAATTTATCCCAATTCTGAAATCTTAGAGATGAGGAAATTGAAGTATTTCAGATTCGATATCTCTTCAGCAGAATGGATGGAGACAGAGGTGAATATTCTTATAGAAGTAGGTCAATCTTATGAGCGATATATTCAATAAATGTATAAACATATGCTGAAAGACTCTTGAGTTCAGTTATTTGAACTTATAGTGTATTGTTTGATCTCCATTATAACTTCATAGAATAGATGTCTGAGATGTTAGGTACCTCCCTTGAATAGGTGAGGAGTACAAGGTCAAAGCTTAAGCCTAAAGGGCAAACAATTGAGTCATATTGAAATGATGCCATGTATTAAGAAAAGCACAGTATTTAGAACTGTGTTCAAATCCTAGTTTGAGCTCATTTTAAATGCATTAATTTAAAGCATTTATGATATGGAATGCCATTTGGATTCACTAATTGATGCTAAATAGAAAAGTACAAGGGATTTATTTGGAAGTGCCACCTTTCAAAGCCACAGAGAAAAGGCAACATTGATCATGAGAGATTCTCAGACCATACTGCAGACCTGATAAAAGACCATTATCTCCTTGGCATATTGGGAGCTCCAGAGCCAAAGCTCCCTTCTAGAGTGCACCAGTGTCTTTCTTACCTTGCTTGATCATTGACTGGTAGCAACTCTTAGGAAGAGGATGACCAAGGTTATCATATTCAGTGGCTCTTGAAATAGCTGGCTAAGGAGGCTGCCAGCCAACCTGAGACCCCGGTGGCATGTCCTTATATCTTCCACACCTGGAGACATGCTTCTTGTTTTATAACAAATGGACAATAGGACTACTTACCTGTTAAGAGAATGTGATAAAGTGTGCATACTAAATAAGTACTAAAATTACGTCAAGCCCTGGGCTTGGGACAAAATAATTGCAGCACTATTTGACTACATCTTCACAAAAATCCCACAAGATTGATCCTATTAGCCTCATTTTATAGACATAAACTCACAGTCTAAGCAGTCAAGAAACATGTTCCGGCTGCAGGAAGTGATCATCAGTGTGTAAATCAAGGTTTGCTTTTCTTTGTGTATTCATGGGGCCTCCGCTTAATGGTCCCTGGGCTGAGATGACAGTTAAGTCTGGCTTGGTTAGGTCAAGTGAATGGAGAGGATTTATGTCACAGACATCCTCTCCAAGTGTCCCAGGCTTCCTTATCCTGCGCTCCTTATATGGTATCTCAGGCCTCTGAGCACAAGCTTTTCAGCAAACCAAAAGGTAGCTTTGTAGATTCCTGTGACCTGGCCTTGGAAGAAACAGTTCACCTGGCTGTATTCTGTTGATGACGGTCTATGGGAATTCAAGAAAGAACATAGAACTCACATCTCAGTGGAAGAATAGAAATGGCACTTGCCATGTTTTCAAAGCTGCAGAAAATATATTGTTTCCATAGTCAAAACAAAACGAATTTTTAGACAACAAAAATGCCCACTTTCTTTTCTGTTCTCTGATACAGTTGTCAGACTTTTTTTTAAGTGTAATGTAGTATGTGGGGATCTGAGATCTCTGATATGAGGACTGTCTCCATGTTTTTTTTGTTTGTTTGTTTGTTTTTGAGACAGGGTCTCGCTTTGTAGTTCAGGTTGGCCCTGAGCTCACTATGTAGCTCAGGCAAGCCTGGAACTCAGCAATCCTCCTGTCTCTGCCTCCCGAGTGCTGGGATTACAGGCGTGAGTCACCACACCCGGCACTGTGGTATGTGGTATTGATGGCTTGTGGGCATGAGTCTCCATGCCCAGCATTGTATGTGGTTTCCGGGGATCGAACTCAGGACCTTGTGCTTGCGAGGCAGGCTCTGGAACCACTGAGCTAACCCTCTGGCCCTGTCTCCATGTTTTTTAACCATGACAGTCACAGAGCTAACAGCAGACAGGCAAGACACTATTTAAAGATTTACAAATAGAACAAGTTTGGAGTTGTTAATACTATGCTAGGGTTTAGTTCTAAAATGTCTTCTCATGTCTCATGTGTTCATTTGGAAGGTGATTGTATCATAAACAGATCGCTTTGTTCATTCAGGGATTGTTTAATCTGTGGTTGAGTTCACACCTGAGTCTTTTAGAGAGGTGGGCCTGGCTGAGGAGGTAGTGTTACAGAAATCCAAGAAAGAATACATGGAGACACGGAATTTGGGTAAAACAAGAAAAATAAAGTCAGAAATATATATTTGCAAATAAAGCCAGACTGCCCTAAAGCCATGCTCTATGTCTGACTCCCAACCTCATTTACACTTCTCATTTTATAGGGTGTTATAGCCTTTACCTCATTGGCCTGATAAAGCAAAGTCACAGTTCCCATTCATAGTCATAAGGGAAGTAAATTTAACTCAGCAGGGAATTCTCTTCCTAATAAAATTCAGGTTGGTAGCCATCGACTCAAAGGGTTAAGAAATCAGCACAGGTGTTTCACATTCTTTACGTGTTTTTCTCTGTCAGTTCACTGGTCCATGACTTAGAAGGCTATATCCCTGTGTCATCCCCTTCTTGCTTTGATTTCGGTCTGCCATGTACTGAGAAGCTTTCCTCTGCCAACTCATTCAATATGCTGTTTCTGCCCTGGAGCCAGCCAGAAATGAGCCAAAGTCCTTTGAAGTGGCGAGTCAAATAAAAAAACTTCTCCTCCTTTATGTTGCAGGTGTCAGGTATTTTGTCCCAACAGCAAGAAAGCTGAGGAACGCATACGACAAAACATTGTGATCCACTTAAATGCATTTCACGGATCCATTTTTACCATAAATACTGTGTCCAAAAGGATCTAGACTACTTTTTTTTTATAACTTTATTCTTCAGGACATGGATGTTCTTCTATATAAAAATTAAAAATATTATATACATGAACACATTACAGAAGGCATATGTATCCTGTACTTTAGAATGCTTCCATGTGTCTTACTGAATAATAAAGCTGTAAACATAACTAGAGAGTGCACAGAGGAAAACCTGCCAGGTTTCCCAGAATAGAATTCCCTATGTTACTTTTAAGGGCCCGTCTTTTATTAAGTGTCATTAAGTAATTGTTAATTATCATAAATTACAAGAAAAAATGAAAGCTTTATAATATTCATTATTCATCTAATGTCTGTTTTTTACACTAAAAGTCCTTTTCAGTAGATGTGAAATATATTGTTCAATTTAAACATTATTCCCATTAAAACAAGATATTCCTGTAAAGTAGAAAAGAAATGTTTTGAGGTTTATTTAAATATATCAGAAGTACAGTATTTGTTGTTTGGCCTTGAGAATAGAACAAAAAATTAGTGAAATTACTGTGTAAAGTCTGGAAAAGAGTATGGATTTGGAATCTAGTAGAACTGAATGTGTCTATAGCTCAAATATGTAAAATACAGAACATACTTGGAACCTGAATTTCATCTTCTGTACAATAGAATTGATAATATTTTTTTTTCCTTTTGGGTAATTTGTGATTCTTACATGAGATGATATGGATAAAACATTTTATATGGGGCTTGGCCCATCATAACACTGCATAAGTTGTAGTGATAGCATTCAATAGTATTCAGAAACATGGTATTGATACCAAGGCAAGGTCAAAATTTAGAAATTCAGTCACAGTATGTAATGATAGCTATAAAATTTAACTAAACCATTGATGTTTTTTTCTTGAATCCACAAGTTTGGTTTCATAGAATAAAATATAGAGACACTTGAGAAAGGATGAATGTGTGTCAGCTAGAGTTTGATAGATATATATTTCATACTGTTCCTGATTTACATATAATTTATTGTAACAGTTTAGAACAGTGCTTGTTGTAACTAGATTATTCATTAACAAATTTTTATTTAGTGAAAGAGCATCCATCTTTCTACCGATTTATATGAGCAATTTATGTGTAAAAATATGTCACTTGTCACTATGTTGTGACTATACATTTTGTCACTTGCTATATTGCATTATTCAATACTTCAGTGTGCTGAACTGTATCATATTTTCCTGTACTTAAAAAAGTGACTTTATATACCAGGTATGGTGTCATATTTTTATAATCCCAGTTACTTAGAAGACTGAGTTAGCAGGATTGCAAGGTGGAGAATAGGTTGGGAAGCTAATTAATACCCTGTCAAGAAAGAAAGAGAGAGAGAGAGAGAGAGAGAGAGAGAGAGAGAGAGAGAGAGAGAGAGAGAGAAGAAAGAAGGAAGGAAAAAAGAGGAAAGGAAGAAAGAAAGAAAGGAAAAAAGAAAGAAAACAAAGAAAAAAGAAAGGAAAAGAGAGAAAACAAAAGGAAGAAAAAAGAAAGAAAAGAAAGAAAGAGAAAGAAAGAAAGAGAAAGAAAGAAAGAAAGAAAGAAAGAAAGAAAGAAAGAAAGAAAGAAAGAAAGAAAGAAAGAAAGAAAGAAAGAAAGAAGAAGAAAAAGGAAGGAGGGAAGGAAGGAAGGAAGATAAAATTAGGACAAAAAGGGACTAGGGATATCGTTCATAGCTCAATGGTAGAACACTTTTTTTAATTGATTTTATTGGTACATTTTTATATATACATCATGATCATTCACAGTCTACACTGAGAATTTGTATCAGTATATGATACAACTTAATTCTCATTTTTCCCATTCCCTGCTCATCCTACAATCCCCTGACCCCTATATACATAAGCTTTGCTTCCTTTTACCATCACATTTTTTTCTTTCCCTTCTTTCTTACCCCTACCCACTTTCCCTTTGAATATTTTCTATTTCACATTATTATACATTCTAGAACTCATTTACATCTTCAGTAAAAGATATGGTATTTACACATTTGTGATCTATTTATTTTACTTATGAGTATATCCTCAAGGTACGTCCATTTGCATATGAATGACTCAAATGTATCATTCTTTATGAAGAACACTCTTGATTTAGTTTCCAGTACATATCAGGAAAAACCACCTTTATAATTTAAAAGACATACATGAATTTTCTGTATTTAAATTCCTGCACATCTGCCTTAATTAGATTTCCATTCCTGGAGCAAGATACATGACCTACATGACATCAAGGAAGAGGGGTCTATTGTTGTTGTAAAGGTTTCAGCCGACGGTCAGTTGAATACAGAACACAGAAGCATTGTGGCAGTGAGGCATGGCAAAGGAAAGCAATTCACCTCATGGCTGGCAGAAGCTACGAGAGGAAGAAAGACATCAGAAAGGAAAGGACCAGGAATCAAATACAATCCTCAAGGCCATGACACCCCGAGCGACCAAACACACACAGAAATGGGCTTTGCTTATCTCTTAAGTGGCTCACAGGCCAAGCTGGTTGACAAGATTAACCAACACACCACCTATGAGGAAAAATGTTTTAAGGAAATATCCATTTATCTCAATCAGTACTTATGACCCCAGAACTCAAGAGTAAAGGTTAAATAAGTAGACATTACATAATTTCCAGTGCTGGTGCTATTCTCTGTTTTAAGCCTTTGATTGTTTCACTGAGTAACTAATGAAGCAGAAGGAGTAAAATTGCGGAAAGGAGTCAAATGGAAAAAGAGAAGCTAGATGATGAAATCAGATTATATTATCTTATTTTAAAGTTTCCACCAAAGGCGATACTGAGTCCCAGATTTCTATGTCCAGTAGATGAGTTCTGTTGGGTATTGTGTCGGGTGCCTTTTCAGGGCTTTCTGTGTATTATCACAATAGTTATGTTACTGTTCCCTTTTAATATAAACACAAAAATGAGTGGAAAGGGGTTATAAAACATGCATTAGGGGGCCGGAGGATTAGCTCAGTGGTTCCGGCGCCTGCCTCGTAAGCGCAAGGTCCTGAGTTCGATCCCCGGTGACCACATATAATGCTGGGCGTGGAGGCACGCCCACCAACAATCAACACCGCATACCACAATGCCGGATGTGGTGGCTCACGCCTGTAATCCCAGCACTCGGGAGGCAGAGACAGGAGGATTGCTGAGTTCACGGCGGCTTGCCTGGGCACCATAGTGAGCTCAGGGCCAGCCTGAACTACAAAGCGAGACCCTGTCTCCAAAAAAGAAAAAAAAAAAAAAACATGCATTAGGTCACACACCCATCAACAGAGCTAGGATGTGAGCCAGGGAGGTTAATTCTAATTTTAATAATCTCTTGCATCTCAAACTGAACATGTGAAAACAAAATATTTTACTTCTTTCTGATTCTCCCCTTATCTCATTTGACTTCCTTTTTATTTATGCTACTTGGAAAAACTCTAAACAGTCTGCAGCATAGCTTACAAGGTCCAATGATTACAAGGTCCAATGATTGCAGACATCTTTGACTTCATCTCGTACATGACTCTTTCCTTCTTGTTTTTACTACCTGTTAGGTACTGGTATTTTTTTCTGGTCTTCAAACACATCAGTGTTATTTCCATCTTGGGACTTCTATACTAGCTTCTAAGTCTGTCCTTGAAATTATAGCTAAAATTTCTTTTTGGTATTTGAAACCTACCTCAAAAGTCACACATTCTCAGTGAAACTTACCCTAATTATTCAGCTTGACATAATCACCTACCCACTTACTGGTTTTGTTCTATAGTCATTGGTAATTTATACTATTGTACCGTATTTTCTAATTCAATTCATTTTCCATCTCTCCACTCATTTATAATCAGCAAAATATAAGTTCTGCATGAACAAGGATTTGACTGTCTTCCTGTGGTGCCCCTGTTGGTGAGAACAACATTTGATATAGCATATATACTCAACAAATTTGTTTAGCATAATAAAAGTTTATTGCTAAAGATAACAATGAAAAATGGGGAGATGACTTGATAAAAAAGAGCTGGTAACCCTGTGGAAAATGGACTAGAATAGTCAAGAAGACTAGTCAGAAAGCTTGTAATATAAAGGGTGATGTTAAAAAGGTGAAAAAATATAAATTATTTCTAAGAAGAAAAATTCAGAAATAGACTGAGTTGCAGGGACTCTACATGATGTGAATACAAATAAGAAGTCTTAGAAAATGTTAGATCAGCTAGATCACATTGGGAAAATTATAAATGATACAAAAGCAATTTCAAATGTGAGATGCCATTAATAGGTAAAACATTTGGCACCAAAACTTAGCAGAGAAATCAGTACCAAAGTCAAGCTTTTCAGTAGTTAGCAAAGGAAATAATCAGAGTGACAGGGTGGCTTGGGGCTAAAATCCCAAAACAAACTTTTAGGAGACAGACAGGAAAACAGAAAAGAGAGAACAAAAAGGAAACCAGAACAATCTGGGTTTGGGAAAGCAAAGACATAAGGAGTTTAAGAAGAAAGTGATACAAGACTTCATGTTGTGGAAGTCCTGAGGATGTCTCTTGCTAATTCAAGATGAGAAAGAAAGCATGTAAGGAAGGAGCAAAGTAAAACTGACTTAATAAGTAGTATAAGAAGAGCAAGGTCGACATGGAAAGATTGCGGTGATCTCAGGTGAGTGAGAGTAGAAATATACCTAAGTAAAACTAGACTTGGACACTCCTAACCACAGACGATCGATCACAAAGCTATGATCAGAATTGTCAGCAATAGCTGTTTTCCAGGAGGTTAGAAAGTGAAAGCAAAGTTAACTCTAATACTAAATGGTCATCAGTGCGGGAAAGGCATGTTTATTTTTAATAATAGAAAAACATTTTTTACTACACCAGAAGAGCCAGTGGAACACTGAAGTAGAAGATGCAATATTTATTTAACTTTAGTGGTAAAGCAGATAGGTGAAGGGGAATATAGAAGCTATGACTTTAATTTTATATTCAATGCCCTTTACTAAAATTAAAAAATATATATTTTAAAAACTCTCTAGATCTTCATTTATCTGCAACATTAAATAAATTTATCAGCAGTTAAATTTCTAAATGATCTATATGTAATTCATGATGTACAGCAAACAAAACACAAAAAGATCCCCAAATAATACTCTATATATATATATGTAAATGTAAAACTATATACATATAACTATATATGTATACATATAACTATATATGTATACATATATATAAAACTATATACATATAACTATATATGTATACATATAACTATATATGTATACATATATATAAAACTATATACATATAACTATATATGTATACATATAACTATATATGTATACATTATACATACACACACACACACACACACACACACACATATATATATATAACTATATTGGTATCTCCTCTTGAGATTTTAAATTTTACTATTTGGTGTGTTGATGAAGTAAGCATCACACAAATTGCAGTTGAATTCTTACTTGACAAGGAAGGTTAAACATGACATCTGTGCATTTCCTTCCAAATCTAGGTGTTTTCTTAAGTACATTACCTACACATTCCCCTTTTGAGTGTAAGAGTTCTCACTTGTTAAAATGAACCAAGTTGAGAAAAATGCTTAACTCATTATGTTTAGGTGCCATGATGGTATTCTGAGAAGAAACCATTACTAAAATACCGTGGAATTGTCCAGTTCATTCAGTACTTTACTCTCTTCTTGGGATTGTTTCATTTTCACTTCTAAAAGAAAAAAATAAGCCTTCATACTGTTTCTGTACATTCTTGCCCCCTTTTGTAGTTAATTTTAGTTCCTGGAGAAAACATGTATTAGACTGATCTATGTGTAAGGTGAACTTTAGTCGGCAAGAATCTCATCAAAGGTAAATGTCCTTCGACCTTTCTCGGTCAGGCGGTAGAGGACTGATGGGCTCCACACAGCTGCATCATCTGGTCCTGCAGTTCCACCATCTGAGAGGTCCTTTCCTCTATCTAATGTGCTCTTTTACCAGAAATCACATTTAGGTTTTCTCTGAGCACCAGAACTGGTTGACAGTCGGAAATCAATACACCCTGCTGCACAGTTTTCAACCTACTGGTAGCGGAAAAGCAACACTGAAAATGTGTTTCCTTACAGGACAGAGCAAAATTGATCAGTTCCTCGCTCCACAGTGGGGCTGATGTTCAGCAGGTTGGATCCGGCAGCCTCACTGCCCTGCATATTGCTGGCATAGCTGGCCACCTGGGCGTAAGTCCTGCTCTTGTCACTTGTGAAGACAAAAGTTTCCTAAGTCTGGCTTCTTCTCAACCCTTTTTAAATGCTGACTTTTGAGACTTGATGTGTTGATTTACCTTTGTACCTACTGAACGCAGTCATTTCTTTTGGTAATACAATTTAGCTATATCACTGTGCTTTGGATATTTCAGTTCATGTTATAAAGATGTAATCAAAGACCAATTAGTATGAAAGTGGCTGCCTATGAAGCTTTGTAGCAGTAATTAAAGTACTGGTTTGGAATCAAGCAGCTCAGTTTCCAAAATTTGCTATATTAACTTCATATCTTATAACATTTCTGTTTTCTTTTGGGAAATAGTGGGTGGGACATGTGTCTTGGTTGGCTCTGGGTTGGCTTCCAATAAAATAATTATAGGGCTATTTTAATGAATAATTTAAATAGTCTATAAAGTGCTCTGAAATTTGCTCCATACAGAGTAAGGACTGAATGAAAGATCATTTATTCAACCCCTTATGTATTAGTTCAGTAAACATTTATTAAGCACTAGATGCTGTTCTAGTGGTAGCAGTGAGAACAACAGGCACCATTTCTATTTTTGTGGAGTTTAGTTAAAGAGAGCAAGACAGGCTAAAAAAGAAAAGAAAATATTATGTAATGTTATATAGGAAAGAGCACTATAAAGCTCTTTATTATTAAGAGTTTTATAAAATAAAATGCAGTAAAATGAAAACACTGATTGAGAAGTACGAGTTTAAATAAGCTGTGTACTGAAGGCCTCTGAAAGGTGGTTTTAAATCAGAGACCTGAGCGAAATGAAATGCTAGCCATGCAAAAGGAGAGAAGATTGTTTTAGGCCCGAGTCACAGTGCACACAAAGGCTTTGAGTCTTGAAAGCGTCCGATGCGGTGCGGCGCATGACTGAACCAGTCAGGACAGTAGAGTGGGTGAGATTTAGCAGGGTGGGGAGAAGCTGGGGAGGAGGGTTCACACCGGATGGTAGACTGCATCAAAGGCCCGGCAACGTTCTCTTGAAATTTTTCTAACTGTCATTATATATAGTACTGGACAATTATGGTTAATCTCTCACATCTTCATAAAACCACTTTGTTACTACTATGATAAAAACAAAATCAAAGCCCGTGTACCATAACTGTCTTTATAAGCAAGGAGCTATTAAGTAAGATTCATTTTACTCAAAATTCTATCACTTTCTCATGCTCCCTTAAGAGGTTTTTTTTCTGTTTGACAATGTTGCAAATTGTCATACTGTAAATTTAACTTTACCTTCTTTACTAACACAAACCACTCTCCAACTATGACCAAATAAGACTTATTATAAAATCATGATTATAATCTATAAAACATGTAACCCATCTCTCTTAAGGGTGTCATTTTTAAAGCCTCTTACATTTGATAAATATTAAAATATCACGTTGAGAGCAAAACAGCTTTTTTGATGTTGATTTTTTTTTTATTTTTACTATATCATTTTATTCCCAGAAAATAAATCTTTGGTTGTGATTCATTGTGAATATAAGTATTAGGAGAAAAGGAAAATCCCACTAGATTTACTTAAATACAATAGTTTTCCCGCAAAAAAAAAGCAACCAGCTGAGGGCAGCGATAAAGTAAATGGAGTAGTAAAACATTCAGAAATCTGTGTGAACAAATTGGCCAGGTAGACATACATTTCCAGTGAAACATGTGGTCCCTTTAAGGCCAGAAACACATTACAGAATTCTTTTTTAAAACAAAATCCTTGGTTTTGTATAATGCTGAGCTGATTGCATTTGTAAATAAGATTACAGTGGGGTCAAATGCAAGGTGCTTAAGATGTTCATCTCTTCATCGGCTCTTCAAATAGCTCTGTGTTCTCGTTGTATAAACCTGAAAGATCGTATTGACCCCAGCACCATAAGGGCAAACTTTACCAGAATAATTTCCAACCAGCTCTACTTCTGCATTCCTTCATAGGTTCTTTGACTTTCTTCATTTGCCAAATTATAATGTGTAGTACTTTATAGTGAATATCTAACACCATGTAAAACAGGGTTAGAAGAGTAGGCTTTGTTCTCTTTTTGTAATGTACTAATTAAGGTACTTATGAGGTAACAAAGGAAATGGTATATATTCAATATATTAATTCTTTAAGTCTACAATAGGAAAACTCAGCTCCAGAATGTACATTTTCTATTGACATCCATATGTGCATGTGTAAATAAATAATTATTTATCAGGTAATAGTGTTGTCCTATCTGTGGTTTCTCCTTCTAAAGTTTCATTCACCCACTGTCAACTGTGGTCTGAAAATAGAAAGAAGCAATTTATATGTATTGTTTTTCATGTTAATCTAATGTGCTTAATTTATAAATTAAACTTAATTATAGGTCTAGTATATATAGGGCAATAGCTATTTATGGTTTTAAGTATCTTTTGGAGCTCTAGAAACCTCTTGGTGGAAGTGGAGGTGTACTGTCTAGGACCACTATTTAACAGAAGTTTGGGCTTAATGTAAGTTTGGGAAAATTATACATATAGAGATGAAATTTGAAACTATAATGATAGTTGAAAAGTTGCATATTGGGTACAGTGGACTGCCAAAGAACTGGACCTAAAAATATCCACAGGGACTTGTGGTATCACTGAATAAATATAATTAGACACAAGGAAGTGGTAAGAGGAAAGCTAACATATTCTAATACAAAAAAATTTGGAGATTTTCAAGAGTAAAAGGATTGTAACAAATAGTGCAGGAAAGTTGACAATTACGTAAAATGTATAGATAGCACTTCCTTACTAACCCCAAATTCAGGCGCTAATTCTACTACCTTTTCTTGCTGTCCTGATTAGAAGAACAGTGGCAGTGGGTGATGGGCATTCCCTGCCATCAGCACCCCTCTCTTTTATTACCCATGTTTCTCGGTGTCTCCTCGGTTGACTGTAGGTCTGACAGGCTTCTTTGTCTCCACACATCAAACTCAGACCCTCCATTAGTGTCTCAAGTGTGTTTGTCCTTCCATAATTGTGAATGCTATTAAACAATTTTACAATAAAATTTACATTGACTAGGCAGCTGTCTCCTTCAATAATAAAAGAGTACACATGCTGCAGATTCCTAGACATGCTGACTACAATTTGAGGCACAGATTTAAATTTACTATGCTTTGTAAAGGAGGAAAATATCAGTTGTCTGAGCCTTCAGTACTTCTCTCTGATTTATATATCAGTAAAAGTGTACATACCGCTTTATAAAGGCCCATGACTCATTCATTAATCAATAAACATGCAGTAGACCCTCTTCTCCTCATTGGCTCTTGGGCTGGGCAGAGTCATGCTCTCTGTGGCATGGAAAATTTTTAAAAAGCTGAAATTTGGTAGTGTTTTATTTACATATATTTGCCTTTTGTTTCTTGTGTGACATAGTTACTGCTAAACTCAGTTAAGCAGTGAGGAGAATAAAGATTAAAAAGCAAAATAACAGTAAGTGAGTAAGCCGGGAAAACCCAACCCTGTCCCTCACCCTTCTACTCTACAGCTTTGTGAATAAGGAACAGCTCTTGTCTGGTGGCTCTTGTGTTTCACTGCTAAAATATAGGCTTGTACTCTTAAGACATATCCACAAAAAGTGTTCAGAAAGCCAAAAACGAACTGGGTATGTTATTTGCTAAATTCAGGTGTTTGTTACTACCTATACAATTAGAACAGTATTAACCGATCCAAAATTAACATTATTTGGTACTTACTATATGGTGCCAGACCCATGGACAGATACTAAATATGTGGGTACAAACATCATGTACACAGATGCTCATGAATAGTGTAAACTATTTTACATTTTATCATGAAACTCTGTAAAAAGCTGTAAAGCTAATATTTTATGCAGTAGTTTCTGCATTTATCAAGAGACAAATCAATTATCTGTATCCATAGACAACTGTTCCAGCAGCAAATAAAAAATGTGTAGCAGCCAGATAACACAATATCCAGTGTCCAAAGGTTGTAGAATATTTCATTTTTCATAGCAAGATATAGTTTCATATTTACCCTGTACAGGTGAGAGTATTATTTCATAGGTAAATTTATTTTATTCTACCTTATCCCACTTTTAGATTATAAGTATTTATCTAAGCACTACACCTGAAATGCTTCCCAGTTATTTTGGAATTTATCTCTGATTTCAAGAAGTGCTATTGATGTTGCTCTAGTTCATTCTTAACTAAATCGTCTAAATGTTTCAGCAGAGAATTTTGTTTACCAAGAAGCGTCAAACTCTCTACATTATTTCTTTTATAATGGCTTTAGTCCTCGTCCCCAGAGGCCTAAAAACATGAACGTTTACAATTATAAAATGTAATTTTTCTTTTTTTTTTAGAGATAGAGTACTCATGAGTTTTATAACAAGAGAGTACCAGGCCTGCTTCCAATCTTCCGGTCAGACTATAGTCTCCTGTTGACTTCACCAGAAATCAGAATAGTGAAAATCAATAACCGTTAACATCTGAAAGGATAATGTTTTCCCAAACATGTTAATTGACTTAGGCCTCATTCAGGATTTCTGTTTATTTCTCAGAAGAGAAAAACTGAAGCAGAGAGAAATTAAGTAACTTGTCCAGGATGACAGAGCTAGTAATCTATAGACTTGGGATTCACAGGCTGCCTATGATCAGAGCCACCTCTGAATTCCACTGTCCTCCCACTATAGACCCTCTCAACCCAGCCTACAGAAATTTAAGCTGTGGACATAGGGGATGGAAGGAAATCATTCTGGATGTTTAGATCAGAATTGCATCAAAAGCCAAGGGCATTAAGATATTCAGGTGACCCCTTGTATGAGCACTGTTCCTTTGGGCTCTACTCCTTATGTCTCTACTCCTTATGTGTAGTATTTGTGTCTTACAATGTTAACAGCATTCCTTTAAAGTGAAATTCAGTGGTTTTAGTACAGTCATAAAGCTGGGTGATCACTATAATCTTTTTAGAAAATTATCACTTAGTAAAGAAGCTGTATCTGTTAATTGCCAGGCCCAACCACCCACACTACTCTGATTTAGAAAACTATTAATCTGCTTGCCAGTTCTGTATATGCAAAAAGTCCTGACATTTCATTTTGTGAGAGGTTTCCAAGCTTCACCCATGTTCAATAGGATTATTTTGCATCAAAATCATGTTTTAGTCACATATCATTTTATGTAATAAAGTTGTGATATCTATATGCTTAACTGAAGGTGTAAATTGCTAGTCTTTTTCAACTATTTTCATTATAAATTGGTGTTGGAAGGAAACATTAAGGTCTTTGAATGGCATTTGTAGTCAGAGTTATGTGCCTATTCAGTTGTGTGACTCTGCTTGAGAAAGTAGCTAAGTAGGGCCTCTTCATGCTATCTTGTAGATGGGTACTAGGCAAGGTAAATCTCTGGCCCACTCTTCAGATTCTTAACAATACCTTTGTGCAAACGTTTAAGACCCAAGGAAAGCTTTTTGCATTTAAAAGGCAAATTCTCAGTTCAGACTCTCAGACTTCGCTAAGTGAAGTACAATCCATTCACCAGCAGGACAGGATTACCAGGGTACTGTTCAGAAAATAGAATCTGAAATCCTATGTCAGACCTTCCTAAAAATCAGCATTTCAACATGATTAGCAAGTGATTCATATACATATTCAAAAATACAGGGTATTGCCCTATATGACACTAGAAAAACGTAGATTCCATTAGATATATTGTCTTTTATTAGGCTTTTTTAAAAATGGTTTTAATGAATGCCATCATTTTTATGAGGCCAGAACTGTCAGTTGTTTACTCTGTGATCTAGGCTTTAGAAGATCTGCTTCAAGATTGCATCAAAAGAAACCATATTTAGTTCCAGTACTTCTATTGTTTTTGCTCTATTTTTATGTTGTATCCTTTGATACAAGATATGCAATTTGGGTAGGAAAGATAAGAATCAGGTTTTAATTTTTCTCTCCAGAATATTACCAAGTTCAAAAAATATTTACCAGAGACTAGACTATATTTTTAATTCAGGTCTATTTCTGTAACCTTATGTGGGTACCATACACCACTGTTACTGAGTAAGGATTTATGTCATACATTCATATCCAGAGTGCAAGCACTCTTTCGTGACTGTTTTCTCCCCTAAAATTTGCCTGGATCTTTTCTCATTTTCTATGTAAACTTTAGTGCATAGAGAACATCTTGAGTGTCACAGAAAGAAAAGATTCTATCTTCAGATAGAATCTAATGTAACTCCTGTATATATCTATTATTTACTAGCTATGTTGATTTTGTATCTTGCTACAGTTCTGAATTTTGTTATTACTTGTAGGATTGTTTTAGTGGAATTTTGGGTGTTTTCTGCATAGGCAGTCACATCATGTCTGGAACAGTCCTATTTGGGAGAAATAAGTGCACCAATTGAGACTGACCGGCAGAGCGTTCCTTCCTGCAGACGGACTTAGGGACTTAACTCTTACTTTCGCTTCTGCTAGCAAGAAGGACGCTGGTGTCTCAGATGCTGTGAGGCTTCAGGGAAGATCTACACCAGCATCTACTTGACTTCTCTAGGACTGCTGCCCCACTTTTGCCCTGCCCTGCAGGTCTTTTGGAATGTATGGAATGAAAGGTGTGGCTAGTCTGGGTGGGGGTGGGGGAATGAAAGGTGTGGCAGGCTCGGGGCTGGGCTCCTTATTGCCCAGAGCAGCACAGATCAAGCCTAAACTCAGCCTCTTTTTTTTTATGCCTCATTTCTGCCTATTTGATTAATTATTTCACCATGTCCCGTCGGATTTACAGATTAGAACTTAATGCAAAGGTTCTAGTTTCAGCCCCTTCCCATTTCCCACAATATCATCTGCAAATAATAATTTGAGTTCTTCTTTCCCTATACATATCACATTTATTTTTTCTCTTTCCTGCTTGTTCATACTAGTGTTTGAATACTGTATTGATCAGAGTGCTAATGAAGAGCATCCTTTTCTGTTTCTGATGTTGGCCATAGGTTTCCCATAAAAAGCTTTTATCAGATTGAGATAAAGACCTTTTATACTTTTATTCTTCAGAGGTTTTTCCTTTCTTTTTTTTTTTTTTTTTGAGACAGGGTCTCACTTTGTATTTCAGGCTGGCTCTGAGCTCATTATGTAGCCCAGGCAAACCTCCAACTCAGCAATCCTCCTACCTCTGCCTCCCGAGTGCTGGGATTACAGGCATGAGCCACCAGGCCCAGCCTTCAGCGTTTTTATAATGACTATGTTGAACTTTTTCAAAAGCTTTTTTAGCACTTACTGAAATGGTCATATGTTTTTTGTATGTCATATTTTCATTTATTTATTGGTTTGCACATGTTGAATTATACCATTATCCTTGCACTCCTGTAATGAAGCCTATTTGATCATGATATATAATCCCTTTAGTGATTTGTTTCATTCTGTTTACTGATATCCAGTTGAGGATTTTTGTGTCTATATTCTTTAAAAGGATTGGGCTGTACTTCTATTTTTTGGTGAGATCTTTGTGGTTTTGAAATTTTGGCATTGCTAATTTTCAGGAGTGATCTTATGGATACTCCTTTGCTCTCACTTTGATTGAAGAATTTTACAAGTATTGGTAGTAGCTCTTACCTGAAATCCTGTGTGAAAACATTAGAAGATGGGCTTTTCTTAAATGGTAGGTTTTTTATGACTCCCTCGACTTCATTACCTGTTACTAGTTACACAGAAATTTAAAATCTTAGTTCAGTTTTGATAATTCATATGTATCTAGGAATCTCCCGATTGCTTGTGAATTCTCCATTTTACTGGAGTATAAGTTTTCCAATGAATTTTTAATTATCTTCTAGGTTTCAATATTGTTCTTTTGATTTCACCTTTAACATTTCTAATTATATTAAAGTAGGTCTTTCTTTTTTTCATAAGAATTGCTCATAAGATCTGTTTATTCTTTCAAAACAAGCTCTTTTTTCATTGTACTTTTTTAATCTCAATTTCATTAATTTCTTCTCTTCTCTTTGTAATTTCCTTCATTGTACTAGCTTTAGACTTGGATTTTTCCTGTTTTTTTTTTCTCAGATTGTAAGGTGTATCATTATATTTATTTGGTCCCCTCTATCTTGTTTTTTCTTGTGATCTATTGATTATTCAAGAATGTTTTGTTTAATTTCACTGCTCTTACCTAATTTCTGTGGTACCTTTTGCTACTGATTTCTAGTGAAGCTGAACTTCTTTTGTACAGTCTTAAATAAGACTCAATTTAGGATTACTTCATCTTCTATGACTTTCAAAAGTGATTTTCTCATAAATAGAAACAAGAACTCTGTGCCCCCAATTATTAAATATGCCCTATGTTGAACAATCCTTTTGTTAAGGGTAAGAAGGCAGTCTTTATTGTCTAGGTTTAGTCTGTTGACTGAAACAAAATAATAGACTGTGCCTGGAATCAAATATCTTATACTCCCACAGGTAATGTTTTAAACATGTATCAGTTTTAAGGAGTGGTGTCAGAGCATCAGCCTGAGTGCCATTGAGTTTTTTTCCACTCAGGCCTTTGCCATAACTGTATCAGCTATTGTTAAACATTAAGTATTGCTTGTTTGGTAAAGGAGAAACACAGAAGCAAGAAAAGCATTATATGGCAATAAAAATGTAAATGAGATTTTCACCAGCTTGCTGTCCTGAAAAATGATGAAAGAAACATTATCTGAGAAATTAGATTCAAAGGTTATTGCTAATCAAATCAGTCTGAAATCAGAAATCCCTTTCTGACCATTGAATGAATTGTGTCAGTTTACCTATCAATCCTTCTTTGTAATAAGATTGATACCAATATCCTGGGAGATATATAGATAAATAGATAAGTATAATGTTAAACAAGCAGAAATAGTTTTATTTTATATTTATAGCTGTTGATAAGAATCACCTATGCTCTTAATGCATCTACATTTAATTTCATTTCTTCATGTCATACTTTTTAGTAGGAACTTAATGATTGAGTTATGAATCAAGATTCCTTGCTCAAGTCACATCCCCAGCACTGAAGAACCTCCAGATGCCTTTCACAGAAGCAAAATAATTCTGCTTCCTCTCAAATAGGAAGGCACTGGAAGATCAATATTATCTACCTGATCATTAAATAGTAGTCACACAGATAGCAAGAGCTACTTTGACTCAGAGATGATTCATCCTAGACTGGTATTTATTTACTTTTAACATTTGATCTTTCTTTATCAACACTTTATGAATTATTCTCCTTGATAGCTCCCTTTAAAAGATTCTAAAGAGTATTCAGAAACTGGCCAAGATGGAGTCTAGAGCCCTGGGACTGCTCTTACCAGCTGTCATCTTATCCTCTCCCAGCGTCTCTTCTGAGATGTTCCTCAGAGTCCATTGGCACCTTGGCCTCTCACTACTTATTTTTGTACAACTGTATAACAGACCAATGTAGTTGTTATCAATCAAGGAACTTTCAGGAAGACACACAAAGACTTTCAGAGTTGTTCTGAGAGGCACTTCGGGGTTAACCCTTGTGGCATCTTTAACCTTGCTGCCCATCTCTTTTTTCTTGTATCCTGAAACAGGTTACAGGCAACTAACTCTCTTAGCTCTAGGCTGAGCTATCCAGTGATCACTTTAGGTTTCCGGCTGGGCAGATTCTTCTAGGAGTTGAAGAGCCATTCGCATAATCCCTTCTCCAAAGGAATACGCCAAGCTATCCAGGAGACTTAGGAAAAATTGCAAATTAAATAGGATAAATGGTAATGAATTCCAAACTTTTGTTCAGAATTACAAAGGGTATTCATTTTCTTTGCATTTATACTATCATTATTCACCTGGACTTCCTACAGCAACAGCTTAACTCCTAAGGAGTATGTATCAATCATTTATTATGGACTTCCTTCTAGTAATGCCTACAGATGTACTAGAATTGGTGAACAAACCTACCAAAGGATTCAGCAGCAACAGTACAGCTTTACTACATTTGCAGCCACGAGCCCTGTAGGCTTCACTGTGCAAAGCATACTCTAACTTCTTCACATGTAAGCTCTCTGCTCCATGTTTTTATCACGGGTATAGTCTCACTATTCTTGTTTCTGGTACCCATCTTCAAAACCAAACTGAAGGGAAGCTTTATCAAACTTCTGGGTTCTCTAACCAGAAGGGTCTCTGTACGCTAAACAACGAGAACAATTTAGCTTTACCTTGCTAAACAACGAGAACAATTTACTTTTACCTTGCAAGTGATGTGTAATGTTACCTGTTTTATAAGCATGGCTTTATTTGCTCATTTTATTATGCCTATTCTTTTTAAATATAAGAACTGCAAGTTAAAAATCTTCATAGTCTTCAGAGGTTCCAGGAGTGTATCTTTGCATGTTAGGTTTTTAATAAGTGTTTTCCGAGTAAGTAAACCTATGATTATTAGAGTGTTTTAGAAATTATACGGGATGAGGAAGAAATTGTTTCTCGTCTCCATAAAGCCAGAAGAGATTATAATGATACCTTTCTTGAAGACAGTAGCTTACAAAATCACAAGCAATTTTCATGAATAGCTTCATACAAATTAGTCTTATAAAACCTATAAAATGAAACTAAGTATCACAGTCTGTACAAAAAAAAAAAACTTAATGGCATTCAATATGGCAGAATAGTAGTTTCCAATGCTTGTTCTTTCACAGAAATAACAGTTTGAACAACTACACACACAACCTAACCTAAGGAATCCAAAAGAGACATTATAGCAATGAAGCTGAACACAGAAATAATAAAAATCACACTGAAGCAGGGAGGAGGAGGGCAGTTTTATGTGGGGTGACAGTTCCCCCTCTTACAAACCCCAAGAGAGCAGAGTGAAGAGACATACCTACCAGACGAGGATAGTGAATAGTGCCCCTAAATTCTCCATGGCTCCAGAACCTACCCTACCCAGAACTTCAAGAAACAGGTTAGAGTTTGAGGCCTCAGTTTCCAGTGCTTCCCCTTAGCAGGCTTCTTCCCCTTTATGGGCTTTGGCTTGAGATATCTCCCCCAGCCCCACACTAAGCTCATAGCATGGGACCTCAGACCAATTCTAGTCCTAATCTTCAAGACTACCCTACTCTACACACCCCCAGGATACCCTCAGTGAAGCCAGGTTTCCTGCTGTTCTCACCGATTGAACTTCTAGACTAAATCGGGAGGTGGCCCAACCACTGTGCCTCTAATTCCACGCCAGGCCCCTCCAAGCACAAACTGGGACTCATCCCTCCCTCTCCTGTGGACTCAGGCACCAGAGCTGCTTATGTGGACCACAGGTCCAAGCCCCACCGGCGGACCAAGCTACATACCTGACTCCAGCACCGGAAACCAGCCTGGCTCCGGACAGTACGAAGCAGGTGGAGAAGCGGACCCCCCTTTCACACTGGGTCTCCAAGCCTCAGAGCCTGTGCTGATGCTGTGAGGCCTCGCTCACTTCACAGTCAGCAGCCTGCGGGGCAGAGGGCCGGTGAAGGCGAAACGGGACCTGTGTGAGGTGGTGCGTTGTCCTGCACAGATCAACCGTCCAGGAATCACTGGTCATTGTTATTTAAAACATCTGCATGAAATATGAGTTTTACAGAAAACACAAGCGCACCTGGTGCTTCTTCTGGTAAGTAAAATTAGCCAGGTACAAAAAAAAAAAAAAGATAAATATTGCATAATAATTACCTATATGTTGAATCTAAAGAAGTTGTAATCAGAAGCAAAGAATAGGACAGTGGCTGTCAGGGTTTTAAGGTAAAAAATGGGTGACTATGGTAACAAGATGCGAAGTTTTGGTTATGCAAGATGAATAAGTCACAGGGATCTTAGGTGCCAACTGCTGTAGGTTGGGTCTAGATGACCCCATAGCCTCACTGAGGAGCTGAGTCCGGAGTGTACTGCTTGGAGTAAGGATTTGTGATGATTAAACCACTTACACGTGTGTGACTGGCTGGGCGCTGCACTCATCCCAGTAGTCAGGATGGGATGAAGGGGCAGCAAGACTGGGAAACTGTCTCCTTCCCTTTGCTGTGTCGTGCGCGCCCTGGGACTTCTGCTCCGAGGCGCCCCTTTGCCTCCCAGCCTCGGGGCCAGCTCACTGTGAACCGAAACCTCGATGAACTGTGAGCCAAGCAAACCCTGACCTTTTCAACTTTGGGCATTGGGTGTTTGTTTCAGCTGTGAGAGAGAAGTAACTCACACACTATATTGCATAGTTGAAATTTGCTGAAAGAAGATCTTAAATGTTCTCAACAAGAAAGGTTAACTGTGTGAGATGATGAATATGAAACTTATCTTGATTGTAGTAATCATTTTACAATTTGTATGCCTACCTTTTGTGTACTATATAGGTTGATTTCATCGCTTATATCATAAAATAGATTTTTTATAATTTAATATAGGCCAAATTAAATTTATATGTGAGATTACAGGAAAATACATGTGTGATATTCAAACAAAAAAGAATCACATTTAAATAATTCATTTTGCTATTATGAATATAAATTCCTTAAAAGCAGCTAAAGCAATCTTCGGGTAAAGGAATATGAAGAAAACTGGAAAACTATTCTTCACAATTAACCTCGTATATGTATTTAAATTGTTACAATTATGGCTATCTGCTACTTTGATAAAAACTGAAAAATGATCAAGATTTTCTGAAAAATTTTTGGTTGAAAAATCTGCCTCTTGCCTTTCTTCATCTCTATACCTTTGACATATTTGAAATATGAAGGAGCAATTTGGTCTTAGTCTAATGACAAAGTTTGACCTTAATAAAAGAAAGCAACAAGGTTTAAATTTATCCCACTCCACAAAATAAGTAGCCCAGCACACCTATCGGAAGCATCATCAATCTTTTAGGTCTGCATGTATCTCCCAGTGACTTGGCTGAACTTTTCTCATCTCCATTCTAATCAATAATGTTGTCTCCACTCTAACACGAGAATTGTGCTCTCTGGCATAAAATCAGTTCCTGACTTTTAGTCCTGGGCAGCACAGAGCCTCCACATCAATAGCTTGTGATCCATTTGTGAACTGTCAAGATAAATAAAGATCTTCCGATTATTTATACCTGCCCCCAACCTCATACTTAGAGAATTACTTTAAGTTCAGTCCCTCTCCACCTTGATTTTATGTCCTACATCCTAATAGGTTGCCAACCTGAATTCACAAGTTGTATAGCAAAAGTAATAAAAAGGATTGAGATCTACTGTTTCAAAGGGACCACCACCCAGTTAACAAGGAGTACTCCATAAGCAACTGGCTTACAGTGATTCCATCTGTAGTCAGACAGCTATGAAATGATAACAACTTGCAATAAAAGTCTGGGTTTGTGTAGCTCGATTCTTATTTTTTCTATTAATTGCTTAAAGCTTTTCAAGGCATCCCCAGAAAAGTAGAAATGTCCTGTGAAACATCAAGCCTATTTAGTAATCCTAAACTAGGTAGGCCCTCTACAAGTGTCTGTCATACATGAAGAAGGACATGAGGCATGAGGTCACAGGATCCAAAGGGTCTGTTTTTTTATTCACTTATTTTCTTTTTCCATTTTCCATTTCACTTTACAAGACATTCAACCTGAGCCATCAGGTTGAATAGAATAGTAGAATATTGGAAATTATAGAATAGTAGAAATTCTTGTTTATAGAATAGTGGAAATTATTGTTTAGTTTGTATGTTTACTGAGTCTTTTAAATCTCTCTGGATTCACATATTTTTAATTGAAAAAAAATCAGTAGGGGCCAGAGATATAGCTTAGTAGTTCTGGTGAGTGCCTGGCAAGTGCAAGGTCCTTGATTCGATCCCCAGTAACCACGTACAACAGTACTGGGTGTGGTGACTCATAACCACCGGCAATCAGTACCACACACCACAGTGCCAGGTGTGGTGGCTCATGCCTGTCATCCCAGCCCTTGGGAGGCAGAGGCAGGAGGATTGCTGAGTTCAAGGCTAGCTTGGGCTACATAGTGAGCTCAGGGCCAGCCTGAACTACAAGGCAAGATCCTGTCTTAAAAAAAAAAAAAAGAAAAGAAAAGTCAGTAAAGATATCTGAGTAATAAACTTACCTGTAAAGTACTGCTTTCAAAATCGTGATACTTTCTGAATTTTAGATGTTAAATTTTTGTATCTGTTTTTATCAAGCAACTACTCTACCTTGTGATTTATCTTATGAAAATAAGAGATTTCCCTACAGAAGTGATCATGAAAAATAAATAAAAAATCTAAATGCTCAACAGTAATATTGATTATGTTTGAAGAACTCAACAGTACAGTAGAAGGAAATGAAGTTATTAAGCATGACATTGTTTGACATAAAATTCAACCTATAAGGAATTTGTGAAGTAAATAATGTTATTTAAGCTCTTTTGTTACACTATTTCTCTATATTAGTCTGTCTCGTTACCAAAATAAGTATTTTCTTCAATATTCTTATTTAATAAATGGCTAAAGGTGACACCTCTTTGTTTTTTCCTAAAGGCAACTATTTTAATACTTTTAGTTTTTTATTTGCACCTTTTTCAAAAGTGAGATCACAAGAAATGCTTCAGTAGCATTTTTTTCTCATTAAATATTTTACACATCTTTCATGTGTCAGCACATTCTTTTTTGTCGTTTTCCTTTATTTTTTATTAGTACATTTTAAGTATATGTCATTTTTCACATTCCTCATTGAGAATTTGTACCTATACATGACATATCTTTTTTTTTTTTTTTTTTTTTTTTTTTTTTTTTTTTTTTTTTTTTTTTTTTTTTTTTTTTTTTTTTTTTTTTTTTTTTTTTTTTTTTTTTTTTTTTTTTTTTTTTTTTTTTTTTTTTTTTTTTTTTTTTTTTTTTTTTTTTT